>JARJDW010022077.1:0-12951 GCA_030264715.1 Adinopsis sp. GC000173 | reverse complement strand
TTAGTTATTTGCGAATATAGTGAACTATAAATAGATGTTACCCGCTATCAACATTCTGTTATTTTAATACAAATAATTGCTAAATATGTACATAGGTTGTTTCAGTGAAATTAAATTATTTAGAGAAACAAATATACACCTATGTTTCGATTTATACGGTAGATCAGTTCCAGAGGAATCCGTTTAAATTGAAATTGCCATTTTCCCATATGTAAAATCGTGTAATCGAATAATTTAACAAAAAATAATATAATTTTGCAGTATTAGTTTAATAAAAATAAATTTCAATTACATTAATTACAACATTTATTAATAAAATGAATTGTAAAACGTAAACTTAAAGCTGTATCATTCGAATTTCCTCTCAATCAAATAGAAAAAAATGGTGTTTGCTTTTGACAGATTTTGCCTCTATTATTAAAGATATTAACTTCATTCAAAAAACAAAGTAAAGTGGAACAACATACGCAGGCTGCTACAAAGAATTTTTTAGATAAAGGTTAAATAAATAGTTGGAAAGTAGCATGTAAAAAATCAACATTTTTTACNTTTTTTTTCATATGATTAAAATTGAGACGTAAGAGGAGGAGAAACTCAAATGGTGCAGTCTTAAATTAAGAATAATTTGATTTACATTAGTTAAGAATTATTTCCAAAGAACATTTTTTGTTGGTATAATAAAATGATTTCTAAAACCGTGTAAAAGTGTAAACAAATTCATATATTTTTTTATTTCGAACCATTTTCTTTATGATAATATTTGCTGGCCCGTCTAAGCAGCGCTAAAATATTTTTTCAAATTTAGTTGAAGAAGTTTTTACAGAACATGTGAAAATTTATATTCTTACGTAAATGCATTTAAGCTAAAACTAGTAATTGTGTCAATAATATTTGCGCGCCGGGCAAATTGAAAATTTCCAATTAGGTCAGCGTGAAAAAGTTGACTAGTCAAAACAACAATTGATTAAAATATATTTATTTTATCGCATTTAATTAAGTTACCTATTGATTTTCTGTTTCAATAAATCCAACATTCACACTCGAATAGTAGGTATGCTACTGTTTAATAGAATATGATAAGGACAGATGTTTCCATCAATTATTTATTAATTGAATTGTAGATTTGGTTAGAACAATTCTATATATCTAGGTAGGTAACTACGGTTATAAAATATCTAAAAACAGAAACGTTTCCCCATCTATCAAATGAATTTTCCAAATCCTTATATTATTATAGGTTTGCCCCGGAAATGTGCGCCACCAACAATAGAATGAAGAGCGAAACGGAATAAGAACGCTCGTTGGAGAGGGATGGAGATCTATATGGGGGGATCAGTATATACGTAAAGGTCAGAGGTCAGCGCTGTGTTTCGCAGCAACTTTTATATAAGGTAGCGTAGGAGAAGCAAAACGCTGGCTAGCAATCACGAAAGCTTCTTGATTAACATTACTACGCCATTATTATAACTAGGCAGCTCTTTTTTCAAACACCACGTAAGAAATTACTTCATTTATAAGATATAAATTAACAAAATAAGGTGTGCGCTTCACTATGTTTAAATAAACTCCATCAATTTTATTTATTTCTACATATATATATCTATATACAATAATATTATTCAATTCAAATATTACTCCATGATTAACATTACTACGCTATTATTATAACTAGGCAGCTCTTTTTTCAAACACCATGTAAGAAATTACTTCATTTATAAAATATAAATTAACAATATAAGGTGCGCTACATTATTATAATTTTAATAATCAATTTCTACATATAAATATCTATAGGTATACAATATTATTCAATTCAAATATTACTTCTTGATTAACATTACTAAGCTACTATTATAACTAAGAAGCTCTTTTTTCAAACACCATGTAAGAAATTACTTCATTTATAAGATATAAATTAACAAAATAAGGTGCGCTACATTATGTTTAAATAAACTCAATCAATTTTAATAATCAATTTCTACATATAAATATCTATAGGTATACAATATTATTCAACTCAAATATTACTTCTTGATTAACATTACTACGCTATTATTATAACTAGGAAGCTCTTTTTTCAAACACCATGTAAGAAATTACTTCATTTATAAGATATAAATTAATAAAATAAGGTGTGCGCTCCACTATGTTTAAATAAATTTTATCAATTTTAATCATTTCTACATATAAAAATCTATAGACAATATTATTTAATTCAAATATTACTCCATGGTTAACATTACTACGCTATTATTATAACTAGCCAGCTCTATTATCAAACATCACGTAAAAAAATTACTTCATTTAGTATAAGAATATAAATTAACAAAATAAGGTGCACTTCCTCCACCATGTTTAAATAAACTCTATCAATTTAAATAATTATTTTTACATATAGATATCTATATACATACAATATTATTCAATTCAAATATTACTTTTTGCGATTTGGAATTTTGAAATTCAACGTCAATAAAGATTGTTTGGATTTCAAATGGATTGCCTGAATACTTTAGTTTTTAGCAAATGCATTCTAGCATTTTGTTTAGAATCGACGACTGAAATATCGTGTTTATGAATTGCAAAAATACAAGTTGAATGTCACTGCTTATACATTTATGTTGTATATTTTATCATATAGTGATTGATTAAATTAATGTTATTAAAAAGTTTCTTTATATACACACAAATATTTCTGTTGTATTTAATCAAACATTTCAATGTTATTAATCAAATGCAATTTATTACGTTAACATTTATTTATTTGAACAATACTTAATTAAATATAAAAGGCTTGGCATAAAAATATGGAAGCTGTCCATTGTATTATAAACGGAAATGAATTACACCGAAAATTTGCGCCGGCAGAATGGTGCTTGAATTTATTTTTTAAATGCATTTTCCGGCTGACATAAAATACGAAAATTATAATATATTTCAACGCAAGTGGTTGGAATACTTGAAATTTAAATATTAAAAGTTTTTGGAGGTCATTTATACAAAAAGTTAGCTTCATTTTGCGCAAAAAGTTAGCTTAAATTGCGGTTTATTTAAATTCACAAGAACCTTTTTTTATTGAAAAATATGACAATAATTAGTTACGTGTTAATAATACATTCCTAGTAATTTAATTTCACATTGCACGCATTCATTTTATTCATATTTAGGTAATTTATCCATATTTACTTATAGTAGATAATATTTAAACAAACAAAAATATTTTCTCAATTATTTTTAATTAGTTGCGTATATTGCAAGTAGTAACACAAAAGTTCAGCTGCAAAGGTTCTTTACTTTGTGTAAAATGTTTGTTCGAATTGGCCAAGTGAAGTGATTTCCGAAAATGGATGCAAGAGAAGTAGGTCACCACGAAGCAAAATTTTCTTGCATCCATTTTTCGAAATTCACTTGGCTTGGAATGTTGCAACCAAAAGTAATAAATCAAAATGACTGTAATTTTGAGTTAGTACTTACAATACATCCAGAATTTGAACTTATTCTTTATACAAAGAAAGAAACATAGAAATGTTGATTATCTATTACATATATGTTGGCAAAAAATTATGTTAATATCATACAATAACGTTTCTTCACTAAACATCGAAATGTTTAAATACTGATTCGTTATACAATTTCAAGAGTTTTGTTTCAGGTTCAGGTTATTCTAGGGACCGGTTTCATAATGTTGACAAAAATGACTTTTATCTACTAAAGCTTCCTTTTTGTATAAAGTGCTTTTAATTTAAATAAAATGTCATATGCGTTATTGTCATTATAAAACAGAGTTCTCAGATAAAGTGGTCTTTGTGAAATAAAGTACATATACTTTATATTTTATTATGAAACTGGGCTTTTCATTTCAGCCATCGAATTGATTAGATTATCAATACGTGTAAATACAGAATAAGGAGATGATTCCCATTTTATGCTAAATATTATGAATATGAGTTGAAAAAAACATGATTAATGTCGAATTTGTGAAAAACGAGCACGAGCTTACTCTCAATACTGAATAATTTGTTTCATATTAGTTAAATATAATATATTTTCTTTTATTTCACTCTAAATATTAACAAATAAGCAACTCATAATTTACGTCATGTTTATTAAAATAGTACATATTAAAATTGGAATAATACTTGTTTATAAACTCGTTCAATAACGACACGTACATTATCTTCAGTGAAATAAAGATAAATGGCTTTTGAATGCACGATAGAGCGCTAAATAATTGAATGATGAAAATATTATCATACTAGTTGTATAATTCTATCGGGAGTATCGATGTCAAAATGAACAACAATATTCATCGAATCGAATTTACCTCATGATGGTGTAAACGTAGAAATTTATTAAACAAACTTTGATGATCAATATTATGGAGATTGTAAACAGCGAACAAATATTTGAAATTCTAAAAATAATTGCTAGATATTAATTCGGGAAAACATAATAACAATTTGGCAAGTGGCAATCAAATGCACATACTAAATATAATTTTCATTGCAAGTTTTTGAATTACACGCGTGGTAATTCCACAAACACATTACCGCGCTGCAATTTATCATATTACTTCGTGCGAATGCTGCACCAACAACACCAATTTAATTAAACTAAACATTTTTAAACAACACAAATGACAAAAACTGAATAATCGCAATCACAAAATTGTTTTTATGCAAACTGTTTAACATTTAATTATGGTATTTATTTAAATTTAAATTAAATATTGTATTTCATTAAAACTAAAAATTGGTATATTACGAAAATACACGTTTTAAGTGTTTTTAGTTGAAATTTCTTTAATATTTCTATTGGTAATAAACCAACAAATTTATATCTACTGGATGCATTAAAGTTTTTGTGTGCCTATGTATAAAACTGTACTTCGATGTGTAGTGTTTATTTAAAACTAAACGATTTCCAATACAAAAATATACTACATTTCAGTAGGTAAGTACTTCTTTTTTAAGAAGGAACGTATTCTGGCACTATTTATTATTATTACCTATTTCGTTTCATTTCATATCGGTTATGGGGTCAATATCTAACATCCACACAAAGAATTGTTGACTTATAAAGTTGTTGATTAAGATCAGAACGAGTACGGCCAAAAAATTTATTAGCTCTACACCAATGAATGCACTATTTGTATATAATTTATATAGCCTGGTACAGAGTAGTATGTGTAAATGATTACTACTTGCTCGATTTTAGTAAAAAGAGTTTTTAAGAAGAAAGAAGTGAAAATAGTCTTATGTAGTAGCTATAACTATACTCAATATGATTATTGAAATATGTGAAAATATCTAAATAAAATAAAATATATAATAAAATAATACCTATAATATAAAATAATAATGAATATATATAGATTAATCTATAATTTACACATAATTTTGTTTTAGAGAAATTGACGCAGGAATATTCAAATAAAAAAGGCTATGTTTTTCTATATTTCAGTGAATTAATTAACTTTAATTGATTATGAGCCTAAAAATACTTGAGCTTAGCTTAACAAAAACAGCCAAAAATATGAATCAAACGGAAGCTTGTTCTCGCTTTTAATAATTTGATTGCTTTAATTGATTATGAACCCAAAAATGCTTTCGCTTAGCTTAGCGGAGAACCCGATTGTCTCTAAATTCAGTAATACTCAGATATTTTCAAGAAATATTTAAATATTAACCTATTTCTTAATAGCAGCAGCCAAAAAATATGAATCAAACCAAATGTTATTCTCGCGTTTAATCATTTGATTGCTTTAGATTAGTTCTACAACTATCAACCTATCGGGTTAAAAGTCGCTGATTTAAAAGATTATCCCGAATGAAATTCCTTTAATTCGAGTTAAAGAAATAAAATTACTAACGTGGATATTCTTAGATTTTATATCCGATTGAAAGAGAGGCGTTTTCCCCGAAAGTTTATACCTACCAACGGTAAGCAATTCGTTTCACTTAATACACATTCGTGCTGAAATAAAGGAAATTAAAAGTGGTGAAATATACACGTGTGATTTTTTTCTTGTTGCATTTAATGAATCATGCACTCGAATTATATTGATTGGATCTCTCTCCATGTGGAGGAAGTACGAATGGATATTAGGCCATATATTTTTTTATTTTCGATCGAGAGCCGCCGCTTTGCTTTTATTTTAAATAGAAAGACGTAATTTTTATTCAACGCAAACTTAAAAATAATCGCATTGAATGCAATATCATTTTATATATGCGATATAAAAATAGATTCGGTTAAAAATAAATCAATAATACGTGTATACGTGCTTTCTTTTAATGAAAGAAATGGAGATTTCTTGTTTGGATAAAATTGTTGCATGAAAATTTTATTTTCTATTACCACATATTAAATTAGTTTCATCAAAACTGTATCCATGTGCTCAAATGTTAAGGAGTATTTTATGGTACAAAAAATATTTAATTAGTGTATCGTCGAGCAGAACTAATGCGCAAACTAATTTAAGCAAATGAATATTTTAGTTTAATTGCAAATGCATTAGTCGCTGACCAAATACGCATAATAATAGTGCATACGGTCACTACGAATATGTATGAAGTTTATTTCTAGGTAAATAACTCACAAATTTGCTTGCGATAAAAGAAAATGTGCCACTATGAAATGTAAATCTATAAGCAAATTAAAAGTCTGTGCGGGAATGCGTATTGTTATTCAAGAAAAAGCTTAGTGTCCATTGGCTAGTTAGTGCATTTATATTTTTCTAAATAATTAGTTAAAAATTAATTAATTTTTATTGATTGGATACGTTTATCATTGAAGAAAAGTATCATTTATAAATTAATATTTTAGTTTAATTGCAAATGCATTAGTCGCTGACACATAATAATAGTGCATACGATCACTACGAATATGTTCAAAGTTTATTTCTAGGTAAATAACTCACAAATTTGCTTGCGATAAAAGAGAATGTGCCACTATTCAAATGAAATGTAAACCTATATATAAATTAAAAATCTATGCGAGAATGTGAATAGTTTGTATTCAAAACAAAGCTTAGCATCTATTAGCTAGTCAGTGTATTTATATTTTCACAAATAATTAGGTAATAATTATCTATAATTTCTATTGATTGGATACGTTTAACATTTATGAAAAATATCATTTATCCAAATATAAGTTAATTAGTACTAAATATTCGTTTTTAAGGTCGGTAAGTGTTTTTTTTCTATGTATAGAGCTGCCAGGTTACTACAATATTTTACTAAGTCGGAATTTTTATTATACAACTTTAAAAATCGAGATTTAAAAGCAAAAGAAGATGGAAAGGATAACCAAATTGAAATTTTGCATTTTATTTGTTTACATTTATCTTAAATCAATGACACTGAGATTATTTCTCCGGATGGTATTTTTCGGAATACTTTAGGAGAGATTTTTAAGGTTCTTATTATCATTTTAGCATTAGTTCAAAGATTTATTTTTTAAAATAATTTTTCAATTTAATTGTTTCGTACATGATAATCTATTTTTGATATAAAATTAGCATATTCTGAAAAATTAAGGCGACTGAGCTAAAATCTCCTACTATTTGAATCCACGCTAACCTATGTAATTCAATATAATCAATAATTGGTTTTAAGAAATATACGCAATAGTCATATTTAATTTTTTGATAAGAAATGAATTTTAATCAGATTCCGATTGTTTCCTACTTTTTTTAGAATTAAAGATTCATTTTTTTACTTTTTAGGACATCTACTTGTTAATAATGTATCATCTTAGTAATGCATGGCAGCATAACTTTTGTTATGATATACAATACATATGTTAGCTACTTATGCTTTAATGCCTTGAAGCGACAGAATCATCGTCGTATTATTTAATACTTAAAGAATCCGTACTGTACGAAGTCGCACTATACGGGGGATTACTGCAGGTATGTGTACATATGTATCATATATAGTTCTGAGTAAATAAAATGTATTATTTACTGCTATATTGAAGATGACAAAAGAAATTTAACTTATTGTATTGTAATTAACTATAAGTTTTGGTTGTTTTATTTACATTTTTAAAACGTGCTTGTATACTTCTTTTCTATTTTTTTGTTTGTGGAAGTAATGGGTTGTAAAATAAATTAAGAACATTTCACCCTCATTTAGTGTAGAATTGAATAACTTCAATCAGTATTTGGTGAGTTTGATAAAATGCACTATAAAAACTTTTCACTTATTGTTTAAAGATTACAAAAACGTCTCTACCTTTTTCCTGTTTTTAAGATTACACTCATGGCTAATGAAATTGGATTGTTTTATATTAGTTTTATTACAAAAGTGGCTGAACGTAATCAACGAAATTTGATTAAAAAAACTTTTTTAATGCTCTAGTAGAAAACATTTCAATTCATAAATGCAGTATAACTATGTTACTGTCATTGCGCCAAAAATTTGAATATATTTCTATGTGGCAGACTAGAACTAGCGAAGATACAATCGCCCAAACAATCATAATTATTAATAAGGATGCACGTGCCTAAGTAATGCATATCACAAAAATACAAACGATTGCCAAAAAATCAACATTTCAGGTTTTCTACATGAACGATTTCAAAACAACATCATTTGAATGTTTTGCAATTCCGGTGAAGGATTTCATTTTGAAACAATATATGAAAAGGGGAGGAAGACATTAAACATTACCAGTACTATCTTCTCCACATTCACGCAAAGATATAAACAATATCATATATATTATGTGTGTGTGTGTGTATAGCGATATATGTAGTTTCAACTTTTAGCTACACATATAATCGATGTCATCTTAATGTTTAATGTACCGTGCGCAAAAATATTGCTTAAAGTAAAATCGATAGATAAAAATATGTATTTTTATAATATTGCTCGTATAGGAAAATTTATAACCCCACTATTCCGTATGCGTTATGGTCGGAGAGATTTTGTGATTGCTGCAAATATTCATTCTGCAGCAGTTGATTGATCTAGTAAAGGAGTGTACATGCAGGTTGCTTGGAGAATATCTAAATTCTGTGAGAGACATTCAAATCTCAAACGTTAAGTATTGTAATTTTGATAAGACTGGCAGAGAAGACATTAAGGATAATAGAAAGAAATTTCTATAGTACCTAAAATCATTATTGTGATTAAATTTCTTTCTTGGATTTCTTAGAAATCACTAATTTGATAAGCATTAGACAAAACTGACTTATGTATCATTTCCTGGGCTGTAACATTTTAAGAAAATATCTGGTTTTAAAATATGGGAATGTAAGGAGCCTTAATTATTAATATAACTTAAGAAAACTTCAAAATTCTCTTTAATGGTAATATTGTCTACTAATATATAAGTACAAGTATGTACCTACTGTACAATTAGTTTAATAATACTTTGGTGACAGGTATAAGGAAGCATACGCACTTTTAAGAACATTGGTTTTGAAACAATTTTTACTTTTTACTTTTTTAATTACAATATAGATATAATAATTTTGAATTGATACATAATTATAATAAGAAATATGATAAAAGTACTTGGTGTATTTATCCTTTGATTTACACGTCACTTGAATGACACAGTTTTTAATAAGGTTTTATATGCATGCAGATTTGCATTTACACTGCATTAATAAATAATTTTATTTTGCAGTATTGATTTGCACGATATTCTATTATTATTAATGTATTCATCAATTTTATATTAATTCTTGGGATCGATTTGCATAGATATTCCAAGAAATAACTTACTGAGTAAATCTGTGAATCTTACGCTTTCGTCAAGTGGAGGCATACTAACACAAACTTGACATAATAAATTAACACAAAGAGACTTTTTTGGAGATTCATTAAAGTACCAAGGAATACTGGTTGAAGTAAATTATCAATTGTTATTCATCAATATGGTTCACTAACTCCGCGACAAAATGCATAACTTAAAGAAAGTCAAATATATTTTATAAAAAGTATAAGTGACGTTATTTCAGTTTTGTACAAATAATATGCATTTTGAAATTAATATTAATGTTAAATTTGGCTAATAATTTACTCATATCATTTTGTTTCATTAAACATGTATATTTTTTCTTTGTTAAACAATATTCTCTAAAAAATCATTCAATTTTTAACGGGTTAAACTCAGCACAAGTGCATTACATCATAAATAATTTAACTCTTTCAAGCACTTTCAGATTCTGAAATAAATATGACTTTGCAACGAGATCTGTTTGCTATTTTTTGCATTCAAATAATACAGCACTTTCTAATATAGCCAGCCAGCTACTATAGCTTTCATTATTTACATGCTTATTGAATATAATTAAATGTTAACAATGTTATTTTGTAAAAGGTAATGGATTTAATTAAGTTACTTTTAGTTAATATATAGTTTTAAAGCTCTTTAATGCTGTCGTGAAAGAAACTGCGAAAGTGAAACAAGACAACTTGCAAAAAGTAAAAATAACTTTTAACTTTTAAAGAATAGATGCTTTTAATTATATAAATTTAATGAACTACACCTATTTTTTCACGAAAACTAAAAAAATGTAGCTACAACTTACTAGCTTTAATATGTTTTCTTTAATATTTAACAATGCAATTTTTTATTTATAAAGACATATTACGATACATAGTTGCAATAAATTAATAAAACAGCAAGAACGTTGCAATTTACTGAAAAAACCTTACTTTTTTACTTTAAGTATATACCTACTTGAAACTTTTATTGCATACGCAAATGCATAAATTTTTAATTTCGACATTGCAAAAAGGTCGTTCAAACTTTATGATAATACACACATTACGTTATATTACATTATTATTTTTTATTTCTTACGTAATTAAACTGCATTTGCTTGAACAATAAATAATTTTCGTAGGTCAGATTTATATTAAAAATTTATTATCGTAATAATTTTAATAAACAATGAAAAGCATTTTAGCATTTTATTAAGATGTAAAATCTATAAATTCGTATAAACGTGCGCCGATGAAAAAAAAAACTATCAATGTAGGTTAATATACCTACATCTAATTTTAAACTTTGATGTTTGAATTAAAAATGAATGCATGAAATAAAATTTTGGTGTTTCGATCGTAAAAATGCCTTTATTAATAATTCCGAGTGAAAACAGTTGAAAACAGGAAATATATGTTTTCAATCAAATGAATTAATAAAATATAGGATGTAGGTATATGTATATATCTGTGTTAAATAAAATCATTAAAATTTTAAGCCGAAGCATAAAAATAATTTTTGCTTTTTAATCTACGAATACGAGAGCGTGTTTTATATAAACGTTGCGCGACCTTTGGCATTTTGTTTTTAAAATATGCTTGTACAAAATGTGCTAGTAAACATAAGATTTTCATGCAAATAAAAAACACGTTTCGCGTTTCTTTGTAGCTCGAAACGTAAACTATAATTTAATTTAAAAAAAAAATAGCAGTTTGCTTAATAAATAAATAATTAAGTAATTTCAAAAAAACTATATAACAAAATGTTTACCTTACTTTATTCACTGTTATAGTCCCACCTAAAAACACAAAACTCGCATGAAACAAAAAACGTATAAAATGTTATTTTGATGTTAAAAATGGCGCCGCCGAATAGCAAATATTTTTCCGCAGCGATTTGTTGCTAATAAATTATTATTTGTTATAGAATAAATGAACAAGCAAAATAAACATTTATCTGCGATAAAAAAGCGTGACAAAGCATAGAAAATAAACCGGAACATCCTGCAAAATAAATACATACATATAGAGAGTAATAAAGCACAGCAAAAAAAATCTAATTTATTTTTATAAGAATATTTCATATCCATAAGCAATTTAAACAAAATAGATGCAGCTTATCAACTCGCACACAATCGCTCTATTTTTTATCACAGCTCTATCTGTATATTTTCATAAAATGATGTATGAAGTTATGACAAAAATTCATTTAATTTCATCTGAATGTTTGCAACAACACATGTATTTGTTAAATATTTAATTTTGTTCAATGGATTTTATTTAAAATTAAAGTGCGTTTTGTCCGGTATTTGTCAAAATGTTTATCTCTCGCTGCCCTTGCTATACCTATTTTATGATAAAAGTTTTAATTAGTTAAATAAATATTTGTTTTCATTGATATAATCAAAATTAATTGTTTAGTTTATAATATTTTCTAATTAAAACTAAAACCAATATGTTTTAATGTTATTATTATTGAAATTGTAACCGTTGTAAGCGAAATTATATTTCTAATTTGATTTTAGTCATAATTATTTTATTTTTATAAATATTTTTTTGCTGAACTTATAAAAAACTGAATATAATCTGTAATTTAAATGTTTTACTAAACTATCTCATCAATTTTATAGTTTAGCAGATGTTTCAGTGATCATGTGCCAAAATATATACCACCAAATGTTGAACGTTGTAATTAATCAGATTTCTTAATATTGATAAAATTTATTTTTAGTCATACCTTCACTTATTTTTATGTGAATGTAAATTTGCACAAATTTAATTTATTTTATTCTCAATAGAATCATTAAATAGTTTATTAGCTCTTTGCCCTTGATTTTGCCCGTATATAAAGAAACAACATTATAACTTTAACAATTGTACTGATTTGCCTTCATAAGGGTGCCTTATATTAGAAGGATATACAGTGTGTTCGCAGTAAGTTCGGAAACACCTTTTTATTTTGAAAACGATAGTTTAAATAAAAATTCTAAACACGTAGGTCGATATTATTTTTTAAAACGAATCTGATGGTGATATGCAGTTTGTACTTGAAAGTGTCCATCATGGTCTGCCGATGGTCAACTTTGTTTTTTTAAATGGATTCCACCTCTTTTTAATTGTAATTAGGAAAGATCACAACATATTCCGTCAAGCATGTGATTTATTCGCAATTGTGATTTAGGATATCGGTTTTACAGTTGCTATTTTATAAGTTCGTAAACACCAT
>JARJDW010022075.1:0-15009 GCA_030264715.1 Adinopsis sp. GC000173 | reverse complement strand
TTCCTCGATTTTATTAGTATTTTACATTCTCTAAAAATATTAGTTCAAATAAAACTTCTCAGTCTGACATACGTTTTTTTCCTAATTCCAATTGGAATTAGGACAAATTAGGGTCTCTCCAAATCAGGGTCTCTCGAAAATAATTAACTACTTATCGATTAGCGGAATCTTTTTTTGTAACTACTACAATAAATTCTCGATAGATGTCGCATAAAGGAATATATGAAATGTGCTTTTTTAAATAAATAAAAATGTAAGAAAACTTGACTAAGATTTATTTGAGTATACTTAGACCTGTGTTCTTCATATACATGTTAGGTACCTTCTCTTTGTTCTTGTTTCTAATCCAAAATATTTGGCCATCAAATTTTGTAACAAAAGTTTATAAAATTTTTTCTAATTTTTTTAAGTAAGCAATAAAATTAGATAGTACAAACCAAAATAAAACTTGAATATTAAAAAGTTATACTACTTTTCATAAAATTTACAATTATTACTTAATTTTTTAGTATTTCTAATTTAAATATCGCAACAATTTAGTAAAACTTTTAGTTTCAAACAGAGTTTAGCAAAAAGGTAGCGTGTGAGAAATGCGTAACTAAAAATAAGTGAAAATATTTCTCAGGTGCGATATCTAGGCCTATCAGAAGCAGGTAAAGCTAAAATATTGTGCCGTAATTTCTGGAACTAACCCCAATGAAAATGTGGATCAACCTAGTACTGATGGCGTTTACTGGAAATGCTTATATGAAAAAATTGAAATTATTAAGGAAAGAGACATTAATAAAAGCAGCATTGGAAAGCTATTTGAAGCAAAATATGTAGATTTTATTGATAAAGCGTTAACTGAGTGTTGGAATACATATGCTTTAACGCAACCTCGCGAGTTAGTTATCTCGTGGCCTGATGTTGTCACATGTATGAGAATAGAGAAGGAGAAGAAGTATCCGAAAGAAATTGAAGAAATTACTGAAAGTACCAGTAAATCAAATTAATTAAGTATATGTATTCAAGTATATTTACATTAAATACAAAAAATTAGAACATATATTTATTTATTTTTTTGATTTTGAACTGTAAAATATTAAGTAAGTAGTTGATGAAATACTAAATAGACGTTATCTTAAATGTCGTAAAAATAGACATATAATCTCAATTATTGCAAAGCATTTTAGGTATCAGGTTTTAGTAATACATAGTAGATTTTAAATTTGCTTTTCAAATAGTTGGGGGAATTTTTATACTAGAGTAAATTAGTTTTGCTCACTTTTTTATCCATTTGCATTTGCAACAAAGGCCGGATGAAATAATTGAGGAACTTCTTTGCACAGGCCCTTAAATAAAATTAATGTAAACTTTTAATTGTTTGTTTAGTATGTGCCAACAAATATTACTAAAGTGCAATCCTGGACTATAAAATTGAGTTTTTCTATTTTTGGTAGTTTGACTACCTACGCAGCTATAATATGTTGCGTCTTACACTACTTTACCTGGATGATGATTTTAATTTAGAAAACCCGATTATATTATCAATTGGCGGTTTTGCATATTATCGGCAACCGTTTTTTGTAAAAGTAAGTTTTAAATTATTAATAAATTAGTATCTGCCAAATAATATTCACTGCTCAACAAGTATTTGAATGTGTTGCGTTGGTTGCATAAAATACTTCTTGAACTTGCAAGAATTGTTCAACTGCTTTGCTTAGATTATTCATAATACTTCTAACAAATACACTGTGCTAGTTGCAAAATCTAACAAACAAAGCATGTAGAAGATTAGCGAATTTCAGGTGCGCTGAATTCAATGGCGCAAACCGTTTTTAAAAGTGAGCTGGGGTTTTCTAGATATCTCAATTTTGAATGTCTTAAGAACAATGATGCTACAAAAATGCATTAGAGATGCATCTTCTTGGTAATGACGTTTTACTCTATGATCGTTCACGACTATTGTCCATTTCCATCGAAAAACGCGTAATGTAAACATAGCCTTAGAGTCATTAAAGATCTAAACAAAGTTGTTTTTTGCTTGAAAACTAGGCAAAATCTACTAAATCAATTGAATAATTATAATGATTATATAATGATTTTATCTCTTTCTATCAATTTATAACCAATAAATGACAAAAAGTAATAAAAATTATCTTGAAAACCCGATCTAACTTTGAAAAACGATTTGCAACATTGAATTTAGCGCACCCGAATTATGCTTATCCACTAAATGCCTTGTTTGTTAGAAAAAAAAGTATTCAATTCGAGCAGAGTGATATTTATACACCACGATAATATTTTGTATCTATAAAATTCATTCTATTTGTTTCATCAATTGCGCATTGATATTCTGATAATTATATATCCATATAAAATGAATGCCTGTATGAATTACGTATAATTTATGCGTTGTTTGAGTAAAATACTTCTTGAACTTGTTTACTTGGATTTTTCATAAAATTTGTAACAAATATTTGCACACCATGATAATGATTTGTATCTATAAAGTTGATTTCATTTATTTCATCAATTGCATTAATATTCTGATTATTATATATAGATACATACAAAAACTAACAATGTATGAATGTATGAATTATTATTTATGCGCACCGTATGAAAATTTGCATGAATATTTACATCTTCAATTAGCTTATATTTACTTTGCACACATACATGCACCTACGTTGCATATTCATATAAATGTGTTCGGTCAAAGTTGAACGCGGAAAATATAAATACTGCAAAAGGTCAGATTGAATAAATAATTAAAGCACACAACACACAGGTATTTTTATAAATATTGTATTAATTTTACAATTTTAATCAAAATTATGAACAATTTTTACATGCATATTTATTTATATACCAGAGAAAAAACTTTCATATCATCAACAAAACATGGAAAAATAATGTAATAATAAATAATTTTTTATCTTTTTTTTTGAGAGAGAAAGAGAGAGGAATTATCTTTGCAAAACCATACGTTTGTTAAGACTTTTTTTAATCGTTAAAGGTACCTACACAAAATAATAACAAAAAAATAAAAAAGGGAAAGAAAAACACGCGCACATTTCGCACAACAACTCAACCAAAAAAATAAAAAGTACACCTTTGTACATAGTACATACCAATAGAACTTAAATAAACAAAAATTATTAAAACAAACACAAAATCTATGCAATTACATAAAAGAAACTATTAAAAAAAGCTTAATTATGTACAATTAAATTACTTCAAGTAGGTACCTATAATCAATATCAAACAATTAATTAATAGTTAAAAAATTCACACAAATCTTTATACTTTATACAATAAATGTTTACAAAAATATGCGTTTAGTCAAACAAACCATAATAATAATACTGACTGCCTTTGTTCTTTATTTATTTATTTCGTTTATATCAAAATATTCAGCGAAACGAATTAGTATAGTAAAAAGTCAAATGAAAACGCGTCATCAAATCAGAAGCACCATCAAAACTTTTTTTTTGTTATTTTTTGTTTGTTTATTTATAATACATTTAGTTTCATCTCTTACATTTATAGCTATATTTTTTTATTAATATTAGGCGAAAATTTATTTTGTTACGAAAAAACAATCACCTAAATAAAATTTGGTTTGATTTGAAAATAAAATTCATCTTTTATATTTACCATTACACAAAAATGAAGCGTATAAAAATATAAAAGACAAATGTATAATAGTTAATTTGTTTATATATTTGTATTTTGTTTTATCTTTTTAGGCGAATTGTAAGTACAACATTTATCATAAAAATTGCTTATTTTGTTCATTTTTATTATTTCAAAGCTCGAATAGCCAAATAAATTATATACTAAATGAAAATCAATTATGTTGTTTATGGAGAGTAATGCAGCGCGAGCTCCACTCTTTTTTAAACACCGCTTTTTTTGTTTAATAAATAGAGTTATTATTATGACATGTAAATGTTTAAAAAAGACGAAGAGATTATTAACATCGTGCCATTTACAGAGCTGTATGTATTCAATCCGCATATTGCTTTGTTAGTTTTGTTTTTTTTTATATAATTCAGTCTGAAAAAACGTTCTTTTATCGTTATCTCAATCAACTCCTACCTCCTTTTTTTTGTTATACGCTTTTAAATTAATTTAATAAATTAATTACAATTAAATAAAAATAGAGGAAATTAATTAATAATTACTAAGGTTTCAATAAAAATATACGGAGCTTTTTATGTGAGTATCTTTGATGTAAAATTATTATTTGAAAATAAAAGTTGATATATTTCTATTGAAACGAGGGGTTGAGGGGAGAAATTGCAGGGCTTACTTACATATACACATACATATTATATAAAAAATAAATAAACATTAAAAACTTAACAACCTAATCCTATTATGCATTTTAATGAAGAAGAGAACGAAATAATTTACTGTTAGATGAAGGTGAGCATCATATATATAAATTATCTGTTTTTGTTTGTTTGTTGTCTTTTTTAGCTTCTCTTAGGTACATTCAATGATGTGAGGCTGTGACGATTCTATAACGCTCGGCCGCGTCTCGACTTTGGTGGGGTGGGTCGGCGCTTGGCTGGATGGCGGCGGCCGTTGGTGCTGCGTTTGCATGATCGGCGGCGGCCTCGACAAGCCGGGATGCAGCACATTATGTCCCCCTAGCTGTGTGGGTTGCGTATGCACCTCGTACATCTCGCGCGGCTCCTCGTACATCTCCTTCTTCATCTCTACGGATCCTGCAATGAATAAATATTCGCATTCATACAACATGACCAGCAGCAAATAACGAATGATTAATAGAAATAACAAAGCTTTACTAATTATTGATGTGCATAAAGCGTTAATGATATTATTATTCCAACTGTTGATACAGTACACTGCACTTGGTGGTTATTAATACTTGATGTTCTTCGAGGATATTTTGTGCATAAATAAATTAGTTTTAATTTCGAATTTTTATTAGATGAGCTCTAATGAAACTATGTATAGCCTTTTTTATGGTAGCGCACTGATGTGTAATATACGCGGAAAAGGCGCTTTGTTATTTGTATCTTTATCTCTTCAATGTTTTATTATGATGAATTTCACGATGATGCTGATGAACGCATAAGCCTTACTTGTTTAATTATAATTTTGCAATATTACTATCATATTAACAGTTGCTTTTAATAGAAAATGTAACAAACGTTTATAATTTGTTGTTCGAAAAGTATGCTACCTGCATAGCATTTCCATTTTTACAATAAGAATTAGATTCCGTTTGCATAATTTAGAATAATTTAGAACCTGAAAAATGTCTAGTATTTTGTCGTCGATAAGTTAACTTAATCTGTTTTAAAGGTCAGGTTATGTAAAGTGCTTGTACTGCATTTTAAATTCTATATAAGGATTCCCTTTATTCTCCATTTCAGAACAAAGGCATTCCCGCCTGCAAGTGTATGTGTTTGAGTGTGTAGAGTGCATACACTTCGGAAGTAAAGTCTTACAACCGCATTATCGATTTTGTATAAATGCAAGTATTTAAGTCGTTGCATTTTTTGCATGTAAGGTCATGAAATCCTTTTATCTCCAACTATGCTATAATACTAAAAGGCAGCCAAGTCAAACTTACCCATGCTATTCTCATTCGATGCATAATCGTAGTATCCGGGCGAACAATCTCCGTTCAATTCCTCGTCGATGTTATTCGGTCGACAGCTGGTTGTCTTCCAATGCGTTCGCAGCCCCGAAGCGCTAATGTAGTTCTTGCCGCACTCCTGACAAATGTAGGGGCGCTCGTTCGTATGCAGCCGCTTATGCAGCTTCAAATGCACGAATTGCGTGAATTTGGCCGGACAGAAATCACAGGCGTACGGTTTTTGGCCGCTATGCAGTCGCAAATGCGTTTTCAGGTTGGATGTCGACGAGAAGCGCTTCTTGCAGATGACGCATTCGTGCGGCCGCTCGCCGGTATGTACCAAATGATGCTTTTGCAGATGCGCGAGTTGCGTGAACGATTTCGTACAGACGTTACACTTGAAGGGGCGTTCGCCGCTGTGCGTCCGTAAATGCACTTTCAGATTGGATAGCTGGCCGAACGTTTTGCAGCATACATTGCACTCATAATGCATCTTACCATCCTTCTTCTTTAACGGGTACGGTAAGCTGCGATAGCCTCGCGATGTACCGTTTGGACTCGTCGGGCTCAAGCTGCACGAGTTATTATCCGGACTGCGCGATCCGGGCGGTGAGGGTCGATTCGTCTGCTGTAGCGGCGTCAACGGCGTCAGCAGCTGATGACTCAGATTTGTACTCATTATATGAGTCGTTGATATCATTAGGTTGTTCGATGTGGGATGCTGCGTCGCGCCAAAGTTTGAAGTGATTGGCGGCGAATAGGTGGTCGTAGGTGAGGAGGTGATCGCGCTGTGTGTGTTATTCGGATAAATGCCGTAGTATGGTTGCGGTTGCATATGATTCGGTTGATCGTAGTTGTGCATGTAGAAATTGCCATGGTGTACCGGACTCGATGGTGTTGTTTTGACAGCGTTCGGACTGTGTGGCGATGTTGTATTGATTACCGGCAGATTTGAGCTGGAGTCGGGACTGCACGGCACCGCGCCGTACCTATGGCTCTTCTTATACGAATACGCCATTTCGGTGGGCGATGAAGGCGGCGGTGTGGCGTTCGGCTGTCGTTGATTCTGATCGTTATTATTGTTGGTATCAATTCGATTTCGTAATAAAATATTCTCTAAAATGCTAGATGATGGTGGCGTGTAGCGCGTTATAATAGGTTGCGCTTTAATATCATTCTCATAAAATGGTTTATTAGGAACTTCATGAGGTGGCGAATCGTAAACGATAACTGAATTTGGAGGTGTCACTATTTGGGTGCTAATTTCAGGTACAGATGTTGCAACCGGCGATGGTGCTTTTTCAATCTCTTGATCGCTCTCCGCCTTCGTTTTGTAGTGATACGCTTTTGAAATCTTGATCTTCACTTTGCGATATTCGTTCTTTTGCGCCTCCTCCGAAACGGGTTTTATCACTGCCGTTTCTTTGGCGCTTGGCTTTGTACTGAAATCGAGTACGTAATTATTCTCGCTGTCAGAATCACTCGAATCCTCTGGCGGCGTGAACGCATCATCATGATAGCCGTTACTATGGTAGCCTTCGTCCGATCGCACACTGCCATCGGTCGGCGTAAGCTGATGCTCGTACGGTGGTGCGCCATCCTTTGTTTGCGTATCGGTTGTACTAACAGTAATTACATCAGAAGTTTGTTGTACTTGTTGACCTAGTAAATGGATTAGAACGATAAGCGACATTCGTATGGATTTAGCGTTTTCAAATCGAAAGACTTACGTATTCTTTGTAGCATTTGTTCGCCTGTTAGCGGATAATTTAATCGTTCGGCGAATTCACGACAATACCAAACGAGCAGCTCCTGATTGGGTAGGATGGGTTTGATGGTATAAAAGTAGATGTTCATCTTGTATTGGCAAGCTATTAGATTTTGGGATTCGCTCGAGTAAGCCGGATTCACATAGCGCATCCAATTCGCCTTTGACGTATCGAAGCCATCAATGTAGTAATACAACTCGTTTTCTTTATAGATCTGCAATGAGAGAAGAGACCACGTAAAGATTGTGTGTGATTATGTTTAAAAATCAAAAGTGCGTCATAAGTATTTATACTTGGCGTTAAAATGACCTTGAGTTTGGCTAAAATTATTTGCACTTTAACAAAATGCAAATCTATTAATAACATATAACATTCGCACTAGCTTTCAATTTCAAAAACGCATGCAGAAAAATATAAATATATAAGATAGAGAGCGTAAGTATGTACCTTAGGATCGTTACAAGTGTTACGGAAAAACCCATCACGAAGTTGTACCTAGATTAGAATAAGTAGAAAATGAAGTTTATTTGTAAGACCAAAACCAATTTGTTTATACATATATGTATGAAAAATTTGTTTATAATAGAATATTTAAAAGAGTGCAGCATACGATTACTTACTCTCCAAAAATATTTTCGGTTGGCAGATGGGGGGACTGCATCTTTGGCATATATTTCTCCCACGAGAGGTCCAAAGCGCGTCCCTCGTGGGATGTATCCCGTACTCCATACACCCTGAGCCTGAAAACAACAACAATGATATGCAATTTGATGTCGCCATTAGCAGCATTTTGGGGGATGATGACTTACATCTGATAAAGCTTGCGATGATTTGAGTACTAAATTTCTAGGCAACGTCGCCTCGGCACGATTTGGTGTTCCAACTTCCACAGGAAGATCGGGCACGATGTAGGTTGTGTGCTGCTCAAAGTCCTCCTCCCGCATATTCGCCAAATCGAATTCGCTGGCTGACGATACTTGCGCCTCTTCGATCATATCTACAAAAAAGAAAGATGCATTTTGAAATGAGAGTGTCTCATCCAGTAGTAGTAGTTTGCAGCAGCAGCCTGTTTCGTTTGAAATTTTAATGAAACGCAAAGTGACTATCTGACGTAGGAGGCTGCACGTGACGTCACAGCGCCCCGACGCTGGTCGATATTTACTTGCACACACTGACCCATATTTGCTTTCACTTTGCTGCAGCGCGTATGCAACTGAAATTGATCAAACCGCCCCCTTCGAGCGCGGCGCAACAAAAATTTTACTTTCGGTTTCCTACCTAAAATGCTCACTGCCGGCGCTCTTCAAGACCGCTCATCGGCCCGCGCTCGCATTGCGCCTCTGCTGCAAGACAAAAAAGAAAAAGTGATTGAAAATGGCAGCGTGCCTCTCTGAGTTTCGATGATGGAAAGTGCCAAGTTTATAATCGCGATAAAATTTGCACCAAACTAATAATAGTTGCAAGGTTATTATGTACAATTTTGACGTCATGTGTGTGTTTTAGAACATCGCATCCGCACCGCTCGTTCGCACCGATTTGCATTTCCTTAGCACATCCTTGTCGTGCACAGCCTTGCAACGATTTGGCACTAAACCGCATACAACATGACCCTGACTAATCTTTCGCTTACACTACAATTGCAATAATTTCGTCGGTTAGAACGAAATTTTATCATAACATCTATAAATAGATGGAATAACCTTGACTTGATCTTGCATTTTATTTATACTGCGAAACTGCACATTTTCTATCAAAACTGATACGTATATGTAGCTGCGCCCCGCTCTCTCTTATCACGATTTGATTGTTGTGTTTACACATTCGAGAGTGCTGGCAATTTTCGGTGACGTTGTTGTGCAAGTGCGATTTTTCTGCATAAATGTCATAGTTCAAGGTGGATTTTGTGGCCGATTTTCCCCACATGGCAACAGCGTTTTTCGCTGCGGTAACGTACACAAAATGGATGGATGGCAATGATTGCAATTTCGATTCAATCTGGTACCTTATTGTACGATCTGGCGCGCTCGGTAACTTAGTGTCGTCGTCGTCGTCGTCTTCAAAGGGCGTCGTTTTCTCTAAGCAAGAAGCCCACCGGCAGCCATCTTGAATTTTCACTTTTGATTGTATTGAACGATGCAATTCTTGCATCCAAAAATTCGGCGTTCGCAATTCGCAATTGCATAAAAACGTTCTCAAACTTGATTTATGTGATACTTTATAGAGCTACTTAAGGCTTGGATTTTAGGCGCTTTAAGTCGTTTTAATTTTAGTTTAGTTAACCAATTTTAATCTACTGTTTATTTTTATACAATATTGTTTTATATTAAAACTGTAATGTAGCAAAAAGCGGCACAAGTAAGCGATTTTAAATGTTTCAAATTTTATTTTATTTCTGCGTAGATACGTTTTTGTTTTAAATTTTTTTATTATTGTTTACTCATGCATGTCGATATTCCTTCTTGATGCGTTCTGTAATACGCACACGATTTTTTTTTGTTTTGCTGATGCGATGGAGAAACGCGTACGGTCACGACGCGGAAATGCACCGGGAACATTTGGAGCGCCCCGACGCCCGACCTAGCACAACACACTCTGCCGTGCGCTCGGTGCAACGTTGCAACAACCGATATGATGGCGACCGCACTCATGCGCTGATAACGTTCGCCGACATCAATTACATGTTAGATCAAAATTTTTTCCACACATCGTCATTTTCTCGAATCATCGCATTAATTATTACGAATGTGGTTTTCGTCAGCCTAGTTTTATTACGCGTATGATGTTTTATATTATTGTTTGCGTGTATTTTAATACTAATTTCTATTGCATTTGTATTGTTTTTTTTTCGAGATTTGATGAATTAATGGGTTTTGAATGGGGTTGGATCGATACGATCGTACAAAGTGTGTATAGACACAACCGTCAAAACAAAATAAAAGTGAAATTGCGGGAATCGATAGTCGGGTCTTTGAACTCTCGCAAAGTGCATACAAACAGGGCCCGGAAAACTCCGGGAAATCCGTTTCATTTCAAGCGTGCGCCCCATCGTCGCAAAAATTCGTTAAAACAGCGTCGCTGCTATATAGCTTGTCTTGTGTACGGCTTGCAGAATGCGGAAATCGGCTAATTAAAGAAAACGTCCCGGCATCTCGACGGACATTCCTCGCATATACAGCCTCTCTTATCAATAAATATATACATATATATATATACGAACGTTGTTGTCAAGGTTAATAGCCTCACGGTGTTGTTGTTGTTGTGGATGCGATGAGCCAAAGGGTGTTATCGTGTCGCCGCGCGAATCGTTGAGGGTGGTTGTAGCAAGCTTTGCGGCAGGTTCGGGTTTGACCCCACATGACCTGGGCCAACACTTTCCATGGTAACCGTCACGCAAGTTGCGCGAATCGATTGCCGTTTTTCGCTACTCTATGCACGATTCGGCATCGAAACTGTGTGTGTGTATGTATGTATATAAGAGAGCTTTGGCTTTGGTGAATATGACTCACCACCAACAACTAACTCGGCTTCTATTGAAAAATGCAAGTTTTTTTCGCTCAACATAAGCCAGCGCGTACTTCTTCAGCCATGACTACTATACGCTGCCACCCATAGTCTTTCTATTTTTTTCTCGACTATCCTCAACTTTTATTTGGGATTAGTAGGACACTGGGTTAGTTCATCGACCTCATCGACTTGTACACATTATTGTATTACAATCATTCATTTCAATTGCTATTTTATTAAGAATATGCGTAAATAATAACCACCAATTAAATGCATTTTTAACGACAAGACAATTATTTAATATTTAGACGAAATTCCAAAACAATACAAAATATTATTTCCACCTACATAAATTTCTTGTGTTTTTAATGGAAAGTTTTATCAAGAATTTGCTCGAATCGACGCGAATAATAATATTTTAACGTATATTTTTTAAACAAAATGTGTTATAACATAAAAATAGTAAATGAAAAAGGGTTTTTCACATTTGAAGCATCAAATTCCATGTTTGATTCAAATTCGTAGATTTAGTGCCAATTTCATCATTTTCAAGATGTAAAAATAAAGATTTTGTCTTGTGACAAATAGTGATTGTTATTATTATATAAAAAACTTAGTGTAAAGGGCTAAAAATTAAAATATACAAATTTTGATTATTTTCTTTTTGACATTAATATCTATTACAAAAATTCTTATTTTTAGGTTAAACTTTGTTTACATTCCTGCTAAGCCCTCTAAGATCAATTTCTTTTAAATATTTGACAAATTGCAATAACAGTTCTTAGATGGCTTTGAAATAGTTTATAGTATTGAGTATCAACATACAAACGAATAAAAATTAGTCTACTTTGATTATTAAATGGAACCATATCGATCAAATATCGCGCGCCGATAATATAATAATTAGCTGAAATCGTAATATAACAACAAAAAAACAACCGGTTATAGTTCTTTATTACAATAATAATATATTCACATATTTAATACATTTTTTGCATTGCGTAGAGTTCAATGCCCAAGAGCACGCACTACTATAAGATGTGCGAAAAAAATACACACACACAGAGCGCGGCAACAGGAGCATGAACCGGTGTGCGAAAAGTAATTTTTCGGCCCCGAAATCGGTCGTCTTTCTAGAATCCGACATCAAATCGAGTGAAATGTACGTGTATTATAATAATATATGCGGTTTGGTATACTACGCTAATAGAAAATGTTATTGAGGCCGATGCGTTTCGTGCCCGAGCGCGCACGCGCGCACATTTTCAAAAATTCAAAAAATAAAGTTTTACAAACTAGATTATAACTATACTATTAGTTACCTAGGCATTAAATGGTTATAATCCAGATAAAATCCGAATGAAATTGGGATGATGCACACATTCATTAATTAGTAAGCACGTAATCCACAAAAATAATCGGCGATGTTGTTGTTGTTGTTCACTGTTTGTTGTTATTAAATAAGAGATCCTTAATAAATCAATATAGGTATATATAATTGGCAGTCTTTCCGAATCACATGTGATTTATAATATAAAAACACTACACTAGTATAGTATGTTGTTAGATGAAATCGTTCATGATTATGTTATACACGAAATAGTGTGAAGAAGTGCGAGTTCTTCCACATCGACCGTCTTATGGAAACTAACTGATGAGTATAGTTAAACTTGACCGTGAGTTCCATGGGCATTCTTCGGCAGCGCTCCGCCGCGGTAAACGCACGAAGCTGAACATAACGGGATCCATTCGGTTCGTTCACCTCCGAATATTCGGCCTCAACTTGTTATACCTCGCGTTATGTTTCAAAAAATGTTTTGAAAAAGCGTACGTTTAGCTCACCTCGCTGCATGCAGCAGCAGCAGCCAGCTTACTTTCGTTTTTATCAATCGATTCGCAGTTGATAAGAGCGCGAATTAGGTTAGTCGCCTGGGCTGGCATAGCAATCGGTTTACGTCTTATCGCGAATTCGTAACGGTTTTATTCTACCAAGAAATTCGGTGGCTGGTAGCTTTCTATTTAGCTGCGCACCACCACCACCCCATAAATCTTGCCTTGCGGTTTATGGCAAACCACCCTCCGGACAGTTATTGTCCACACGTTGTATTAGGACAATTTCCCCAAAATATGATGCGTTTTGCGGGCTGTAAATCAATCGGTTTTGGTGTTAGTTAGGTTAGGACCATTGACGTCACCAACGTCAACGAACTCGCGGCGTAGCGAGGCAATTTAACGCTCAAAATGTACGATTGTTAAGAGAGACGAAACTCGTTTTTTTGATAGTTTCGAGCGCGGCCTATCAGACAACGATGGTTGCGTTGATTGTACACCCAAAGAACATCATCAGACAATATTCTTATCATCATGAGGCACAGTCAAGGACTTGATGGATTTTCTATACGCAACGGCGGAGCGCGCGTATGGAGATTTCAGCGGTATCTTAAGCGAGTAACGTTCGCTCAACCGGGCAGGATAATTCAATTAGCAGAGCGCGCGATTTAATAATCGGCCAGTACGTTGAACCAACAATGAAAGTTTTTTTTGCCAACGCATCTCACACGCCGATTGGCGATGATGCCAATGATCGCCGAATGTATCTCCCTACACTACAACATGATTGTGTAACATTGTTGTAGTATAGTTGTGTTATCTAAGGTGTTGACTTGTTCTAACTGTAATTGTACCTTCCTGCCCTTCTTGGAATTACAATCACAATAGATTTACATTAATGGATAATTAAGCATTGTTTGCATTCACAATTATTCTACAATAATGTTGGATTCGAATAAATGCTAACTGGCTGAAAATGCGACAAACTGTTTTGTAATACAATGTATAATTTTACAATAAAAACAGTCAACAAATACAATGCCAATTGATGAGAGCCATTATTTCTACAACTTTATAAATATTAGTGTTTTTTACATTTACAATACTTTATTATACTTTCTTTCTCTTAAAATATTTGATGCTAACTAACTGAAAATGTGACAAAATGTTTTGTAATACAATGAATAATTTTACTATAAAACAGTCAACAAATACCATGCCAATTGAGAAGATATAACTATTAATGATTAAAAATTGTACAAAACTTTAGTATGCTATGAACTAAGTTAACTAAAATTAAATCAATTACTTTCTTTCTCTTAAAATATTTGATGCTAAATAACTGAATATGTGATAAATTGTTTCGTAATACGATGTATAATTTTACAATAAAAGCAGTCAACAAATTCAATGCTAATTGATGAGAGACATTAAAATATTATACCTAAATATATTCAATTTCTTTCTGTACTAAACTTAAATCAATTACGTTCATTGTCTTAAAATATTTGATGCTAACTGGCTAAAAATCTGACCAAGTATTTTGTAATACAATGAATAATTTTAAAATATTATACCTAAGCATATTCAATTTGTTTCTATGACTTTAATAATTTGAAAATTTGCAAAACTTTAATATTCATACATAGATACTACTGTTAATTAAGCACTAAACTAAAATTAAATCCCATTACTTTCTTTCTATATATTAAAATACTTGACAATTTATTCATATATTGCATGTTTTGCAGTTATCTGGATAATATGTCATATACTGTAATAAATTTTTAGCTGGATTTAGTTAGAAGATACTATACACAAACACACAAAAAACTTATAAATTTATTAATAAACAAAACCATAAAAACCAAAAGTAGGTAAGGCAATACTTCTAGCATAATAATGGAAACATGAATAAAGTTTAAGAAAACAAAAATGCTAGAATGTTCAAATATGGATTGTTTTTAAGGTTAGTGTTAATTATAAATACAGCGATAAGTTCTTCCCTTTTTTCCTTTGTTAACAAATTGAGATATATTTGAAAATTGTGTTTCATAAATAAAACTACAGCATAGGAATCATAAATACAGGGACACTTCAAGTTTAGATACATTCTTATTTAATCTATGATTCGTGTGTTAGCAAACGTTGATTTGGTTAAATAAACTTTATTTTAAAACGATAATATTTATCAGAAGAGAAAATTGTAGTTAAATTTTGAAAATTATCACTAAAAGACTATAGAATTACAGAATAACGTCGGACTTATAAAAATGAAATTGGCGTTTTATTGCACCCCAC
>JARJDW010022074.1:0-10071 GCA_030264715.1 Adinopsis sp. GC000173 | reverse complement strand
CTCAATGGCAAATAACAATATCATTACTCTTGTAGGTATTCTTAAAGAAAGGCGACCAGAATGACTGAAACTGTTTATCACGATTTTGCTCCTTCATTATCCAACGTTTAAAAGTGGTAAAGGGATTTTAAACGGAGTAGAGACTGCAGGTTGCAACGAACAAACATTTTTTCGGACAAAGAAGCAAATTTTTTATACAAGGCAGTGAGTTAGTTTCCAGATCAAATAATAAGCAGTTATGTTTGTAGTATTAACTACATTGAAACAGCATTTAGAATTTTCTGTATTTTTCTTCATGCCTTTACTGAGAGAGAATACATTGAGATTCATTCTTTCTAAAAAGTAAGGTTATGTCCCCGACTTTGACGTTTTGCATTTTAGCTTTAATTATTACATGGATTTAATATAAAACAAACAGAAACAAATTTAGTAAGTTTTACAAGTTTACATTTAAGCTTTATTGCTTAAAATGGGAGCGATTTCTTTATTAAGCACACAAATATTTGCGCGATTAGCGATACAATTTTTATGCAGATTAAGGCGAGGTCAGGAAGCGAATTTAAAGTAATGAAACGTTTTTTTCTCGTTCACTAATTGTTTGGGTTAACTATCAAATTATCTCCCATTTATCATGTAGTAGCATAGAGTAGCGAAGTAGTAGTACATTGTCTTGCCAAACACAAGCAGCAGCAGCAGCGGCAAGGAATAAAAAAAAATGAAATTGTAGTTTCGTTCGTGGCGAGAAACACAACAAGAGATGGGTAAATGTGATTAAATTCGAACTGTGTTTATTTTTAGCATTTTTTTTCATTGATTGCGCAAGAAAAAAGAACAAATTGTGTGTGTGGTGTGGGGGGAAGATGTCCGTTCCAGTGTAGAATTTTTTTTTGTTCATTCGTCGCAGTTTTTCCATGTCCAACTGAAATCATTACTCGTTTTTGGGTGATAATTTTCGCATAACGTCGCACGGAATAATAATAAATCTTTTTTTACTAGTTCTGGTGGGTAAAAATCAATTAATTTTTACAACATTGGCTTTGTTTTTCTTCTTTTTCGAACAAGGAATGTCTAGATTTATAGGTTTAGGTATAGTACAATTCAATCAACTTATGAGGCGCTAATTGAATCCTACTAATCGTTATTGAGACGACGAATATTCTCAGCAGGAAGGAATTGTTTGAATATTTAATGTAAAATTACACTTTTTATAAATCAATTCGAATTTTATATTCAATTAACGGCAATAATTGTAACAGTCCGTACGTATATACTTGTTTATGGCATCTCAATTAATTTACAGTTAGGTAATATATTATTTATCAAACAAAACTTTTTAATGCGTTCGCTACCACCGCGCAAAACGGAATCGTCTCCCACACAGACCGTTGCTATGTTTTTGAACTGTATTATACAAAACTAAATCAAAGAATAAGTGAGAATTTGACACCACATGTCACCTATGTGAGTTGTAGCTTCCTAAAGATAGACCACTCTTTATTACCAATGCTATTACTATAGATTTTCGATATCAAAGTCTATGTGGTCTAAATATGAAATGGATGGTAGTGAACGTTATAAAAAACATTTTTAACATGAAAAATTAAGTTTCTGTTCATAGGTGGCGACCAAAAAATGATCTCTACAATAAAAATTATAAAAAGACAGGTTATTTGGCGGATGATTAAAAATATTGCTCCAACTTACAAGTAGAATGCGTAGATTAAGTGCGGCTAGCAGCACAGTGGGCACCACTTTGAACACCAGCTCAAGCAGCACGGTGTAGATGCTGTAGATGGGATGACTGACCACCGCCGCCACCTCCTGTCGCCGAAAAATGGGCGCACCGCCGCTGAACAGCCGGCACGTGGACACCTTGCTGCGAAAAACGGCGGGCAGATACAGCAGAAAGGTGGTGGCCGGTATGAGGATGACGGCGCGCCGCGGCGGCCCAAGAATGGGCCGCGCATGGCCCGGATGGCAAACGCTCACGTAGCGTTCGAGCGTGAGGGCGAGCAGCATCATGACACCGACGCCGAGACATCCATTGCCCAGGAATAGTTCGAGATGAGCGTGATAGAAGGCGAGTATCTGATTCTCCCAGCGGCCGGACTCGTGATGGATGAGGACGCGCCAGGCGAAGGGCAGTGCGAATAGGATGGCGAGCAGCGCCGCCGCCGAATAACCTAAAACAGACAGATGTGCGGTTTTAACCTCCGGTTGACGAGCGGTTAGTTTTGCGACATGCCGTTACATTAAGTTCAGCTAGCAAATGCTGGGGGATTTAAAACTGCATCAAAGATTATAGAAGCCACGAACTATTCATGCAAAATGCTACTAAAAATATTGTAGGTATGAAAATCTAAATATAATTGTTAGATAAACGTAAGAATAAAGTAATTATGTATTTTTTGTGGTTAAATCGAAGAAATTTGACCTCAAATCATACATTATACATTTTTTTACATTTATCTTAAAAAATTAATAACTTATATAACAATATATAAATTAAGGACTTTAAATAATTCAATTTTAATAGTACAATAATTTTTTTAATTTAATAATATCACAATTTGTGTCAGCAGTTGTGGTTAGACTGATTTTGTAATTATTTATTTATAACTGTGTTTTTGTTAATTAAAATTCAAACATTCCTATCAGAAAAGGAAAAATAGCATTAGAATATCAATTTTCCGAAGATATTCACGATTTTCAAAGTAATTTTTATATCTGTTTCCGCTGGGAAAGTTACAAATGTTGTTGTCTTATATTCTATTCTAAATATGTTTTTTTTGAGCAAACAGAAGAAACCTGCAAAAACATGTGACAAATTGCAACAAACAATCAATCAATTATGTCTTTGTGAGTTTTTAGCTATTATGGAATAAAAAATGAATAAAAAATGTAAAAAATGCAGCAAAAGATTAATTTTATTGTCGTATTATTGATTATAAACTATTAAATTAAAAAATTTAATAATTTTATAGTAAATAGTTAATAGTTTAATAAAAATTTTTTGATTTGATCTATGTTTTTAGTAAATTTTAACTGGAAAAGTTAATAATATAGATGTTTTATTAAAACAAGCCCAAGTGACTTAATTTTCTAAATGGGAAAGTCAGTAATGTTTATTTATACAAAATTGCATTGTAAATTTATCTATTCGCAATATTTGCAATGTAATTTAGATTACCGAAAGTTGTAATCCGCGATTTTCATTCAAATTGAACATATTTGAACATATTCAGCTGAAAGCCGAAATCAAAACCTATATAAAAACATCAAGACGCCGTAGAGAAAACGAAGAAAAATAACGCCGCTTTGCTTTCGAACGAACGAACCAACGACTTGGTGTTATCGGATCGGGAATCATTGATGCGTTTCACAGAAACAATGTGAATTTACCACCACCTCTCCTCCCTCTATCGATAAAGATCTATCGTGTTTGCACATGCCATGGCGTTGAAAATGCGCGTTTAATTTATTCGCCCGACAATCGCAAAACTAACACATCAAGATTAAAAGACTTTCGATCTATATTGAGTTTTTGGTGCTTTTGTTAGTAATTTTTAATGTATCAAATTATCTTTTACCATCTCCACGCCTTTTACACCTAAAATTTTTGATAAATTTTTCTTTGTGAACGAAATTTTTATGATTTTCTTTGATTTTTTCCATCAAGTAAACAAAAATTCGCTAAAAAATTTGATGGAAAATGCCAAAATCAAAGAGGAAAATCGCAAAAATTTCCACGCAAAGAAATCCATCAAAAATTTTAGTTTTAAGAGTCGTGCAGATGCTAAAAAATAATTTGAAACACTAAAACTTCTTCAACGAAAGTGAAGTTTATCAATCCGATAACAACAGCAACATGCAATCAAATAAAAAAAGTAGCGCGCAATTCAGCGACCGACCGGCCCGGATTCAATTATTATTACCACCCCAGATAATTTATTCATGAAGGAAGCATTCCATGTACACCGAATAAATTAATATTAATTCGGCCTTTACCTTTTTTTTGCTCAACAAGCACAGCAAGAAAAATATTTACCGTATGTATGTATATATGGTGGGTGATACGGTCGCCGGCATTGAATTAATTTGCAAATTTCGACGACTACTACTACATAGATTGGTGCATGAATCCGAATTGAATCAACAATTAGTTGATGGCGCGCGTACACTGCGCGATTTCTTTTGTGTGTGTGTGTGTGTATGTGTGTGCACACTCTGCCGCCGTTCGTTTGTTTGTTTGCTTGCTATAGCGAGCAATCGAAATGCAATTTGCAGTTTTGCATTTCGATTGGCGCGCGTTTGCTGGCTGGCTGCACGAATTTACTTTACTTTAGCATCCACTTATCGGCGGCGCAGACACGAGACCAGCTTGCTTTTTTTCTACTTCCACTTCTACTTCCCTATCAATTCAATCTACATTTTTATTTCTATTTATTTTTATTTCTCGCTCGCTTTTCTCTTCGTTGTTGCGCGCAATGCGGGAAATGTTTTAGAAAATTTGCGCTTCCAATTAAAATGTGTGTGTGTGTGGATTGCTTGCAAAAAAGTAATGACAATGTCTGGTTGGTTGATACAGTTTTATTTAGGGCCGCTTTTACAAATGCAGGATAAAACGTCGGATGGCTAAACCACGTTTCAATTTATACCTGGTATAGTTAAGCAACTCGCTTTTACAAGTCATCCTAAGTTACGGGATAACTATTCCGGGAATAAGGGCGAAATAACATTGGTTGGTAGTGTTTGATAGCCAAAAGTTTGGTTAATTTGACTTTCAGTTGTCAAAAACTAGATCTGTAATAACTTTATAGGTTAGAATTTTTTGTCCTCTTTGTTTGTCAGTATCTGATGGAAACACGGATTGAAATAAATAGCCTTCATTAAACGTCATATTTCAATGTTATTCAATTTCTTATGTGGAAAATGTATATTAAAAATGTTAATTGAACCAATAGGAGAAGAGAATAAGTTATCCGAGGTTTTAACTGGCACTGTAGCGACGGTATAAGTTAGCCCCACACTCATACCTCTGATAAGCTTATCCGGTAATTGTAAAATCCATTTTCAGTCACTATTCCTGGTGTAACGCTAACCGAGGTTTATCCGAGTATTGTAAAAGCGGCCCTAGTTTTTTTTTAAAACTTGTTTGTGTAGTTAAGTGTTTTTTTTGTATTTTTTGCGTTCCTCTCTTGTTTCTTCATATTTTTCTTTGTGTTTTATTCAGTATTTTTCGTCATTTTATATGTTTTTGCATTTTTTTTAGGTTTTCCTGTATTTCTTCGATCTTTTTCACGTTTTTTTGTGCTTTTGCAGTTTTTATGTTTTCTGCTTTATGTATTTTGATCTTTTTTCAAGCTTTCTGACGTTTTTTGGGGATTTTTTTCAATGAATGCTGAAATTATTTAACCCAATTTATTTACTTAATGCTGTTTTCGAATAATTTAAATAAAAATATGTCAACCAACCAAGCATTTATTTATTTAATGCATCTTTCATTTAATAATATTGTGTTGATGTTTAAATATAAACCATCAACTATATTTAAATAATATCAGTATTTGCGTATACATATATACGATTTTATGCTGATGTTCATAGAGGAGCGAATATAGCATTCTCCCAAGCGGTTCTGGCCACCACTGTTATCATACATAATAGCAATTTACATAAAAGTGTTTGAAAGATGCTATGAGGTCATGGGTTGAGTAGTTTCCACCACAGAGCAAATGGAACAACGTTGTTTTGACGTTTTATAAAACGACGAATGACATTATTTTATCCGGGAATTTATGTACGTAAGTACATGTGTAAAATAAAATGAGTGCGGAAGTTCTCTATATGAGGAAATTCCTTGTCAATACTGTTGACTTGTAATCTTATCTAATTAGTACAAAATGTACAGAATTTAAGGCAGGGCATAAATCCATAATCGATATTTGAGAATAATATCAATTTTTATTAAGTTTAATTAAATGAAACTTTTTTAAAATATTGCCTTTTTGTATATAGGACGAGCATAAATTCATAAAACATAATTGAGAATAATAAACATAAATTTTCTATTAACTTTAATTATGAATGAATCGTATAAATTCCATCAAAATTAGTACTTTTGTATACACTTGCTCAGGTTTCCGATTATTTGAGGCTTGTATTGCGCTCTAATATGGCCTTAGACCAGAGTTTCTCAATCTTTTCTTATTCGCGGACCAGTAATTTTTATGAATAATTTTTTCGGCCCTGTAATATAGTCTTAGTTTTAATTGGTACCTGTAAATATACAATATTATAAAGTAAAATTGTGTAAAAGACTATAAAAACTATTGCAATGTGAGATCTTAAATTTCTGCGGCCCGGCATAATTTTGTTACAGACCTACACTGGGCGAGAACGCTGCCTTAGACTGTTAATAGCTTAAACCAGTATTTCCAAAAGTGTGGTACGCGTACCCCTAGGGATACTCTAAGGCCTTTAAAGGGATACCCACTAACCGTCTCACAAAAGTATATGTAATTTTATTATAGACGTGCCACCCAAACTTTTTAACCGAAATCAAAATTAAATTAGTTCAGCAACTTAGTTATTATGTTAAATAAATAAATTCATACATTTGTTAGCCGAAAATGCTTAAAATATTCAACTTAACTCTAATTTTAAGAAGACAAATTCTCGCAGTTAGAGTTATTACTGATTGAAGAAAATTTTGCTAAATACCAGCATTCTTATTTCAATTTCTGTTTCTCCTACTTACTGTTCTTGTAAATGCGATAATAATAATATGCACTTTTTAATGAGGGGGTACGCAGTTATACGAAACTCATCAAAGGGGTACACACATATTGAAAGTTTGTGAAACACTGGCTTAAACTGCTAAATATTATAAGTTTACTTCTTTCTAATTTGTTGGAAATCCATAAAAAACTTGGTCAAAAATATCGGAAAGATGCTTAAAATCGGAAAAAATATTTTATATTAGTCTTAATGAGGATCTGAGTGAAAATATATTTAAATTCAGAAGTAATTAATAAGTTTTTATAATATTTTTTTGTGATTCTCAAAATAAAAGTTAAATAATAATTTAGATTTATTTTTAATTTGCAAATTATTCATAATTAATAAAACTTTGCTGCAATGGTGTAAATCAATTTAAACAGGACGTTAATGGTATCGGTACATGTACTAATTTTCCGATTATTATCCATTGAGACACAATACATACATTCAAATTTAAGTGAATGGTAATAAATTATAATTTATCTCCATTACTACTAAAACCACTACCTACTCGCACTAAACATGATTGCCGTAATACATATTTTAAGTATAGAATATGATGCAGTGCGTATGTGTCAATTGATGTTGTAAAAATTCCGGCTTTTATCCTGAGTCATGATTTATTAATATTTTATTTTAGAACAGTTGCGAATTTATTTTCAGCGAGTAGAGATTTAATCTCGGCCGTGTGTGTGCATGCTGCTTTTAAGTCGGGAAACTATTACAATTTAATACAGTTGCCTTATTTAATTTAAAAGTGCAATATATGTACATTGAAACAGTGTTATGAATTCAAAATGTGTAAGTTTTTGTTGGAAACAAAGTCGCGCAGCAGCAACTTTAATTATTATCATCAAAACCTCTAATCGACTCGTTTCGCTGCCGGGACGGGAAAAACTTTCCGCGCAATAATGGTATTAATAGTTGTTGGCCAACTTTCCGGCGAAGAAAAGAATTCGTATTTATAAAATCGTGATTTTTCTACAATACGTTTATTGTTTGAGCACAGATAAGATTTAAAATTAAATTTTCCAAACGTTGACTATAGATGGAATAGTTTAAAATCAGGGATGGCAAACTCAATGTAAAAAAATGCGAATTTTGTGCTGCCACCACTTATAGTGGCTTGGTGTAAAACTAAAATTTGAAAGGCACGGATAACCGGTATTTTAATGCATTTCTAGCTATTCATAATGTATCGTTATAGGCAGACAAAGATAGAAATAACAAACTAAAATAATTTATTAAATTAATTTGTGTTTATTATAAGAAAAGCATTTCTTTGATTAAACACATGGGTTGAGTGTTAACATGCATAGGAAGATTCGTTGTTTCTAAATATCACACAATCTTTAGAAAAACTCGTCTTTGTTTTGCACTTTTTATCTCATTAGTCACTTAAACTCGTAGACTAAGATTCTAGATAGATTAAAAAGAAAATACATCAAATATACACTCAATACAACACACAAAACGCATGCTGTAGTTTTGACAGAATTAGTTAGCGTGATTTGCTATCCTGCTCTTATTTCGTGTTATCTCTCTCTAACACATTGCATCTTATGTAAAATGTGACATCGCTCGGTTCGGTGTAAAATTAAGTGCAAGGAGCAACTTTTGCTATATGAGTGAAACCTCCCTATTTAGGGTAGTGAAGTTACAAAATTTGTATAGTTTCAGTCATATTTAAAAAATCGTGCTCGTTTCGTAATCGACACTTTATGGATGGAAATAAAACCACCTTAATATGGCTTTTTTGAAATGTCACACTTTTAGTGCCATTTTCTTCTAAATTTCATTGAAAAATGCTGGAAAGAAAAGAAATCCTACCATTAGTCTTGCATAATCTTTCGATAATATTTTTATTAAATGTCAATGATATAAGGCAATTTTCTTAGAAAAGTGGAAGAATATCGTACCAAAAATGAGTAATTTCAAGAAGGAATGGTAAAGGTTTACGTTTTTGTTAATTTTTTTCTGTTTTTGGCCATAAATATTTGATAGAAGGCCCCGATTTTCCATAATTAGGTGTTTCTTTTTCATGTTTAAATCGGAAAAATTTCAGACAAACCTCGTATATTAATTGCATGCATCATAATGAAGTAACCTAAAATTCTAAGACCCGTTATCTTATCAGAAGGATAGCTAACTTATTTCCGAGACCTCATTGACGGGTGTCATAATTTTCATACATAAATCGAAAAGTTTTCAGACAAACCTCGTATAATCAATGGCATGTATCATAATTAAATAACCTAAATTATAAAAAATTGCATATTGCTTTAAATTTATAGTATAGGAACCAAAAATGGTTTAACATAAATGACCAAAAACTTTGTAGTTATCTTATCAATAGCTTAGCCAACATATTTCATTGCCGAGTGTCTCAATGTTCATGTCTAAATCTAAAACTTATCAAACAACCCTCGTATATCTTTTAATTACATGCATCATAATAAAATATAACCTAAAATTATAAAATAATAATGTTTTTTGTTTTAAATTTATAGCATGGGACGCCTCTGCGGTAGGACCCACCAACAACGAATTCCCAGCACGCAATCGTTACAAAATATGTATATTCGATAAAAATCAAATAGGTATACACACGGGCGCCAAATAAATGCAATAAACCGAACCACACACACACACACATCTAACGACACAACAATCATCACATCACAAAAAATAACAAATTTATCTACACGTACATAGATAAAGTATGTAAATAACACATTTTCGATATTTTATTCGATGAAATAAATAGAAGCGAGCCGAACATTCCGCGCGTTTCCCCGTATTATTAAATCATTGCTATTATTTGAAATTTCGCAACCGACAACGTACCTCCCAGTGAGTGAATGAGTGCAGCGGTTGCAAAATGGAGCGACGCCACCAATTCAACTTCTTACAACGAGCGGCGTTTTTGTTAATAATGTAAGTACGACAACAAGTATACGTGCGCAAAATTCAGTACGGGGTTGGTCTCAATTAAAATGCGCTAAATTTGCATGCACAATTTCGGCTCTTTGCTGATTTATATACGCGCGCACCACATCATCGATAAATCATCCGGCAGCCGCCTTTTGTAGGTATTTGTTGCGATATTTTATACGTTGCGTTATCTTCGCCATAATTCATCATCGAGCATAATAAATCTTATCAAATTATATAGATTTTTTGTGTGTGTACAGACTTGTATTGTTGGCTAATAAGTCATGGCCGTTCGTTTCTAAATTGTGCGTAAAAGATAGAATCGCGTTTTCGCATATAATGATTTATTTATCC
>JARJDW010022073.1:0-23934 GCA_030264715.1 Adinopsis sp. GC000173 | reverse complement strand
ATGTTTAATAATTAAAATTAGGTATATTATTTATGATTGCTCATCAGCGAAATATTAGGAAAAATAATATACAAGTTCTGATGATGACGTAACTGTCGAAATATATCAACTACACTTTTTAATTAATCTAATTACTATTTTTTGTGAACCAATCAAGTGTTTATTCTTATAATATTATAACATTATGGTTCATCACGTGACTGCTCAAAACATCATTAACTTTATTAGGAAAAATGTTTATTTTTAAATCTAGACAAAAACGTCATAAATAATCAGAAGTATCTAAAGGCAATAATATTGCAGTATTGTCCTCGGTCTTCAAGTAGGTAATTAAAAAAGAGGAATTTTATTTAAAAAATTTGCAAATTTGTTTCAAATGTGCTTCACATAATTTGGACTATATTATTTATTAAACCTAGAGTAAGAGAAACAGTTTTTGTTCTCAAATCACTGGTTTTTAATTTCCGTATAAAATGTGGTGGCTATTTATGCCGCACCCTGTGCACACATTCTGATTTTTATTATAGTTTTATTTATCATGATTAATATTGCAATAATTATTTAATTATGGCATTGTTTCCAATTGAAAAGAAACGATTTTTATATTTTCGAAGAATTCGATAAATTTGTAAACAAAAATTTGTTTCATTTAATGAATAAATAAGACTTTTAATGTAATTGAATTAAAATTGCGTATAGTATAACAAATTATAACGTTTGCGTAAAATTATGAAAATATTGTGGTTTTAATTAAATGCTGCAAAGTGTACATGTACATAGAAACCAGTTTGATTCATTTCATGATTGTTTTATTAAACAAATACATTCTTGCTAAGGATCTAGGTGTGGAATGAATGATTGATGATGTATAATGTAGAAACGAGGGCTAAAATAGATATGCACTTCAATCATTGCAAAAGTCGATTTTTTTACTACAACAACTCTATTTGGGAAAAGAAACCAAACAAACGTGTGCAGAAGGAGGATGAAAAAATTGTGCAGAATTCATTGCCCTGTTAATCAATAAAACTGGCATGATATGTGTACGTATGCTTAACTAACCGTTTACTATATAAATAAATCTAAATTGGTTTGCAGCCGTACATTATATTTATTATTATTATTATTATTATTTGTATAGTATGTATAAATTCAAACGTATCACGATGCTAATAAATTAGTACAATATGTAAAAATCAAATCATTAATGATTATTCATGTTTATTGATGAATAAATTGAAACGTTTCTACATTATCTTATTTGTTTTGATGGTAATTAATACATTCGACGCATTAATATTATTGATAATTATGCAAATGTACATGACAACTAATTAATATTAACGTATATCAAAAAACCAAACCACTTATATACATTTTATTATTTTGCATCATCTCTTCTCTTCTTCTTTTTGCAGCACACACATGAAGATCCCATACGACATGGCTCCAAAGAGAATAAGGTACAGTATAGTATAGAGAGTAAAAGCAAAAAAAGAAATAAATAGTATGCTGCTTTATTTTTTTCTGAAAAGCATGTTCTTTGTGTAGGCAAACTTATATCTGATTGTATTTTATTATTTATTGTTTCGTACGATTATGAAATCTTCAAAGCATGACCATGACGATGGTCGCTGTATAGACTTAAACATGAAACGTTTATATAGAGATGTATGTGCTATATCAATATTTACACGAAAATATCCACCATAAACCACACACTCACTTTTTCTTCCTCTTCTACTTCTTCTAAACACGACTAACTTATTTTGTTTAGAGGAAATTGCGCAAAAGCGCTATAAAATCTCCTCGCCGTCCAAACATTGATAACCCAATTAGTAAAAATTCATCATCACATACTTACTCAACCACGCGTTGCATTTTCTAAGATTAATCGTTTCAGTATGTGTTTTGTTACATATTTTTTTCTTCTTCTCCTTCTCCCATTTTCAACTAGATTATGTACGTAACGCGCATAAATACACGTATTTTATTTATTAAACAATCATGATTTGTTTGAAAATCATCTAGCATGTAATGAGAAATTGCTTCTACGCACTTCTTCAACTTCACAACATTTAACTCCTATTGCAATTAGCAGATGCAGACTGCATGAAAATTGCGCGCAATTGTTTTGCATGTATGTGGCTATGTGTGTATGCACCACACTCTCCTCTCGCTATTTCGTACATACAACACATACATGTGTACCATTTTTCATATTGGGATTAGCTGGTCTGGGAATGTGTGTGCAATGCATATACATAAATAGTTTTATATCAACATTATATCGCATGGAATTAGTCGGCGGCATTAACAAAGCTTATTAGATAAAACGGCCATGGGCAATGCAAATCCTTACTTTTTATTTATTATACTTTTTACATGAAGGATGATGTCATTCCAAAGATTATATGCAGTAATAAATTATGTAAAATGGCTGTGAGTGAGCAAATCTCGCCATGAAAATCACGAAGATTCAACGATTTTAATTGTTTAATTTAATATACTTTCGTTCGTTATTAATCTGGTTAAGATGTGATTTATAATCTTTCAGATTTTCTACATTTATTACACGTACTTAGCCTGCAGATTAAATAAGTATTTTTGATTAAGTGACACTTTAATCACTGAAAGGAGAAAAATTATCAAAATTTTAGAAAGTTTTTATATAGCGATTAATCGATCAAAGTTTAAAATAACCTTACATTGTTTGAATATTACTGAATTTCAACCAGGGCCGGATTAAGTAATTCAGCGAGAATTATAAATAACTCTCACATTTCAGAAGGTAATTAAAGAAGTGATTTGAAATATCAAGACAATTTTTTCTCATTTACAATCTAGCGAAAAACTATGCTGACCTTTACGAGTCATTCACATTTGGAGCATTTTTTAAAGATTTTCCATCATTTTTTTTTTCCTAATTTTTTTCGTTTATTGTCTCGTTGAATTGTTTGATAAGGATCAAGTATTTTCAAGGTTTTTGAGTATCATCCTCGATTATTTGTTAGAATAGTCTAAAGAGTCAAATAAAGAAGCTCACTAACCGTAAGAGAAATCATTTTGTCTAGATTTATAACATAAAAAGACTTCCCTGCTTTCTTGCCATCTTTTTAAATTGTGAGATATTTAAGTTACTCCTTGTATTTGTAACACAATACATAAAAGTCATCACAAACATAGAGCCCGAATCCTGCTACTTCCAAATTACAGTCCTTAGACATTTGTCTTATTAGCTCATTGTTTAATCCGGCACTGATTTCAACATATTATTGTTTATGTTTTGAATACACAACAAGAGCTTAAAATCGTTTGTTAAACCGATCACTTCAAACAAATTATTATGCCGTATTTTAAGCATTTGTGCCAATTAACGCTAAAATTTATTTATATTGTGTTTAATTATAAATTTAATTTCAAAATCAAACCAAATTCTATAAATAGCTATTACACAACGCATGCATATTATTTTTACGATTTAAATAGGTTTATATGGTCGTACTCTATTTATCATTTATTTGCTTAATAAATTTACAAAGCCCTCCCAAGTTCGTTAAACTTTGTATCTTACGCAAAATTCACCATAGTCTATTTATTTATGTGTGCGCGTAGTAAAAAATATCTGCGCTGATAGAATTTCAATATGTTTCAAATTCAGTGGGACAACTATAGGGGAATAGGTCTGTATTCTTCAAAAAACTCCAAAGAAACAGCTATAAACGAATCAAAAATGTTCTAAATATTGATTTCTATTAATAACATAGCATTATGTATAAATTAACTGCAATTTTAATTCAAGAATATAGATATATTACTGCACAATAGTACGACACAGAGTACATTAGGAGTAAAAGAACCCTTAAATATTATTTTGGCATGGGCTCGTGAAAAGAGTAATCGTTAACATAACAACTAGGATATAAATGTTATTTTATAAACAAATTTTAATGTGAAAATGGCCAAAATATAATTTTTAATAAGTTCAGATGAGGATTAGACTTTGAATATAAATAAAGGACAATAAAACTTCTTCAATTTTATATGATTCCCTAAAAACTAATCAAATAAATAATAAATTAAACAAGCAAAAGTTGCTATCTATTTTATCTATGATTTTTGTTTAACATGCGTTACGAGAAACATCTTATATTTATTGGCATATATGCTCACTTAATTAATTTCAAAATATTTATTTATTCTTTATGTATTTAATTTGTATGTAGTGAAACACCGGTAGTACACCACTGTTTCAATTCCCAAAAATTATATTGAATCATTTCCATCGACCGTACATTTTAATAAGCTCATCATCGAATACGATATGCAAACAATGATATGAAATATGACGTCGGTTCGCCTGATTTCGAGAAATTATGTGATCATTGCTATAAAGGACGACGCTATGTATGTAGATAATGACCTAAATTGCTGAAAAATGTATGAATGGGCAAAAAACCAGCAGCAGCGTATTGGAACAATTGCACGCACGTTTGTCTCATCAAGAATCATTTCGTGGATTTTAACGAACAAGTTTTGCAATCTTAATGCTTTTTGTGTGCGAGTGCAAGTACGTGACGTTATTTTATATAAAAAAAAAATTCTACATGCAGTTAGTTCACTTTGCATGCTGCATAATAAAAATGCATATAAATGTGGCAGGTTGAAAAAATTTTTCGTGTGTGTATTTTTAGGCGGTGTGTTTAGAAATTGAAAATATTTAATAATATTTATTTAAACAACGCGCGTGCGAAATGTTTGTATTAGCGAATGAATGTGTGTATGTATGTATGTATGTATTTGTATACGTTTCATTCTTAAAATAAGCTGTTAGATATAATATAGTTGTAAAATATAACTAAGTTTGTGTGTTTTTGCTTACAGATGATAACATCGTCCTTCTCATGCAATGGAATTTATGGTGAGGCTTTGACGACCCAGCCACGATCTTCAAAGCATTGCAACGCAACAGGAGGAATGGATTTAAGTTATGTTACCGAAAGGATTATAGCACTCTACTTTCCTGCTTCCTGCTCGCAGCAGGCGTTCAGGCAGGGCCAGCGACAGGCATCACATATGCTCATCAACAAGCATGGAGATAATTACATGGTAAGGGCGCGCAGTTTTGCGCATTGAAATCCGATGCGCACCGCTAAAATAGCATAACCGGAATTTGCTCAAACGTGTCCATCATGTACACGTAATTTCATACTATTAACGTTGTGTGTGATTTAATAATGCTGATACGTTTAAACTACCTCCGCCAGCTATTTATTTGAACACAACACACACACAAAAAATGCATTGTTTCTTGTTTAAAGCGATGCGGCTGGATTTATGTTTGTCAAGTATTTTAATATATTGGGGCGTTTTATGTATGTGTGTCTGTATGCTGTTAGAGGTGTTACAAGTTTGAGGAATCCAAACAGGAAATATAAAAGCACAAAGTACATTTTGTGTTGTTATTTTAATGCCGCATCGCGGTGGTCTCGTTTTTCGAACATTTCGCAGACTACCTCCTTTTTTTCTCTCAAATTAAAATTAAAATTAAATTCTCGATTATTAATATATGTAATCTAAAATTGCATTTTAGTGGACGCGCTGTATTCGGTAGCATTCTTTTTTCTCTCTCTTCTTAGTTTAATACTCGGTGTTAAATTTCATTCTATATTTCTTCAGGTGTTTAACCTTTCCGAGCCGAAGAGGACGGTGAAAAGCGAGCACAAACATGTTGAAGAGGTTGGGTGGTCTCAAAGATTAGCACCACCATTGGAGAGGATCTGCAGTGTGTGCAAGCAAATCGATTCGTGGTTATCAGCAGATCAACATCGAATTGCCGTACTTCATGCCAAGTGAGTGAAAATCCAATTTTCGTACATTAATTTCGACTATATGAAATTCTAATTTCTAGGGGAAGCAAGGATAAGTTGGGAGTTATTGTGGCCGCCTATATGCATTACTCGAATATCTGCGGAAGTGCTGAACAAGCGTTGGATAGATTTTCAATGAAAAAATTCCTTGATGATAACATTGGTTCATTATATTTGCCATCAAATAAAAGGTATGAACAGCTGCCGTTGTGTTATTTTAGATAAATATTTATTCGTACTTGCAAATTGTAGATATGTAGATTACTTTGCCGGCCTTTTATCACATCACATAAAAATAAATTCGGCACCTTTATATCTGACCCACGTCACCGTTTTGGGGGCTCCATCCTTTCTAAATGGTGGCTGCAGAGCATTTCTGAAATTGTACGAAGGACATACACCAATTTACACATCAGGTATTTGAATAATATTCGCTATTTTTAAATGGGAACATTATTTAATTAATATTATTTACATTTTAGGTGTGTATTCAGTGTCAAGTGGTGTTAGTCAATTTACAGTAAATGTAGCTGGGGAACGTCGACGAGGACTTCAATTACGAGGAGACATATTAATTAAGTGCTATCATAGAAGTGATAGGGGTAGAGAGACAATCTTTGCTTGCCAATTTCACACATGCGCCGTATCTGATTATACATTAAGTTTTACACGACAAGAACTTGATGGTGCATGTAACGGTGAGTTGTACAACAAACAATGATGTATTGTACATAATGTATTAATAAATATGTATTATTATAGATCCACGCTTTCCGGTGGATGGAGCAGTTGAGTTGCATTTCTCGCCAGGGCCCGAAAGCCGTCATCCAGGCCCAGCCCCAACACCAGCCGTTCCTGTAATCATCGCCGACGATGATCCAGTATTACGGGCTAACAGTCCATTTGAATTTGATGATTCAGACGACGATGATGATTCGGATTCAGGTAGATTATAGCAAGTTAATTAAAATTTTTGCCTAGGCCGCTATTGTGTGATAAATTATTTAATTAAAATTGAATAATCGTTGGTGTAACTGTAGGAAGTAAGGGTAATATATAACGAGACAATGTTTTCCAAATGAAACGTGCAGATTAAATGTAGCGTACTTATGAGAGATTTAATTCAGCATTTAGTTGTATACTAAAAATTGTCGCATTTTCTTTAACTTGCTTTTTGATGCGTGTTAAATAATTGTCTCAAGGAGCAAAAAGGGGAAATGATATGTAAATGTAAATAATGTTTCAATGCCTTCAGATATTTGTATGAACAGAAATTGTTACTGCTATAAGCTAGTAGCAGTTAAGTAAATTAATAAAATTGGCGTTATGTTGTCAATCACTTATCAGTTATGGTTAAATTGCTTGACAGCCGATATTCTTTACATGTGACCCCTCTGGTCGTAATTAAAAATCCAGTTAGATTAATGAATACCACGAGGACATTTTTAGTTTTATAATATACAGTATATATAGCATGGCTTATTTATAGAAGTATATTTGATTAATTGAGACATTCTTGAAATTAATGTGATGGTTTAATTATAAAAGTACAAAAGTGGGTGAACAGCGAAACGACGCCGTCGCGTCTTGAATTTGTTCATTTCACAATTTGACGAATTTCTCTTCTTATCTAGTTGAGTAAGTTCTTTTGTAGAAATTAAGTTTCTTCAAATGCTAATTAACTTATGCAAACAAATAAAATGCGCACTTTTTTTACATCGAATAATGAAAACGTTCTTGAATAAAATTTTATTATGCGCTTGATTAAATTTAAAGTGAGCGACGATTATGTAAACTAAAACGTGGTAAAAATTAGAAACACACTTAGCATTGTTCTTAATTATAAACATGGTCATCTTCTCAAAGAAACGTAAACGTAATCCAGCTGTGTGTACTCTCTCGTTTTGTTGGCTAGATGTTATTTCTAGCCATCAGACGCACCTATTTCAGCGTTTGAAAATAAAATTATGAAAGTCCAACTCCTCTGGCACGCTCTTTCAGTATTATACGGGATTTCCTGCAGCACATCCGCGTTCAAAACTCGAACAACAAAACACACATACAGAACGATTAAACGTAATTTTGTGCATCGCCAGTAATCGGTAAGAATTTCCATTTTTTCAAAAACGTAATATTCTGCACTGCAACGTGGGTGTTCAGCATCCGCAAATTTTTGCATGATTGGCGACTTTTTTCCTGCGTGCGTGTTTAAAAGCACGCAATTGAATAGTGTAATTATACGGTGTGTGTATGTGTGTGTTTTTACCACAGTGCGAGATAAGTGTGATTAATGAAATCGTATGTAAATTACAACAAAATATCATACTTAGTAATAGCCGGCTTCTGGTTTTCGTTGTCTCTGCTATAATTAGCTTAATCTTCGTCAAGTGTCTTCTCCATCTCGCTCCTTTTATCTGAACACACATAGTTGAAGCATCCCTAAAATAGAACCCGAATTAGGTTAAAATCTTTTACGTATGTACTATACAAAATAATATTATCATTAATTGACGTTTATTAGCTCCTCAAAATAGTTATCAACACTGTAAATTACACACGTAATTACGTGGAAATTCGTTTAGTGCTTGGATTTATTACATTTTAGGTAATTTGAATACCTATCGCTTTTTATTTTAAGAAAATTCCATATTATTAAGCGCGTTCGAAAGAAATAAATTACGTGGTGGTTATAACGCCATAAATTAATATTCAATAAATCTTGCTCAATTATAAATCAATGTTAAATATCTACTTTGATTTTCTATATACACCTTTTTCGTGAGCAGCGCGATAATTTTCTCATTGTTGCCTTTTTTTACTCCCATACATCCCACATACACACACACAGCAATTTCAATACCGCTAAATTATATATCTTACAAGTACGCCGTGCAAATTAACCATCACTATCACTCGCACTGCGCCTGAATTATTATAAACCTAAAATAAATAATCAATTTATGACAAATTAGTTTCATTCAAAACGCGTATTTTTGGCGCGCTTTCAAAATTCTAAAATAAAAGCGGTAATTTATGAGTTCACAACCTTTTTGAAAATTTCTTTGAGGATTTCTTTAATTACATTTTACTGTTTACTTTAGAATTATATCATCGTAGTGGTAGCAACGTCTGTAACACTTTCACGACGCGCAAATACGTGAAGAAACTACTTTAGGTTAGACAAGCGGCGTTTTCAGATAATTATATATATTGCAAACTGCAAGCGCGGTTGCCTTGCAGACAATAACTTGAGAGCATTAGCAACAATTTAGTGCAATTTGCTTGTTAGCATTATTAAGTGCCTATACATATCAAACACGTTTCGATAACTTTGTCAAGGCGCACTGGGAAAAAATCAATTTGAAAGTGGCTTTGCCATATTTGCTATCAATAATAATAATAAGTGTGACTAATTTATGAGAAAGTATACGTACGTATGCATATACGATTTTATTCTAGCTGAATATTATACTTTTTTATGAAATTTAATATTATGTGGCCACTTTTCAGCTTGTTAAGACGTTAAATTAACTGTAAAGCGCTTTGAATTTATATATTTTCTCGTTTTTATATGTGTTATTTATTCAACGATGTTAGCTTTTATTGAAGTTGTTAGGTTTCTGGTAATAAGTTGTATATAATAATTTTCATTCCAATCGTATTACTACTTCTGCTTGAATGTAATGTAACCGGAGATGTGTTTCCATGTAGAAGTAGTTTTCTTAGAATATCTTATTATTAATATTGATAAGTTACATGTTTGCATATTGCAGATGATGTGAATCATACGTTCGGCCCTTTAGACGGAAGCATCTACGCGACAATTGCAAAGAAGCCGGAGCTTTCGCCCGGAGCTGTCTCTAGTCCATTGACTGTGTCAATGGATTCTGGCATATCTTCAGCAGGTAAGTTATATTTATCTTAAACTTTTTTGCTGGCGAAGACGCAAACAGCCATTAATGCTATAATAAATTATTAATAAAACTGCTTTCGTCGTCGACACAAAACATTTGCTCCTTTGTTTACATACCTATTTGTTATTATGCTTAATAATAGCCGTTGATAAATAGATAATTATAGTTTTTAACATTCATATTTTAAAGTAATTATAAAACATGAATTATTGATTTCTTTGCAATCCACATGTAATTAAATACATATGCAATCATTTTAAATTGAAATTAAAGCCACGTTTTTCTCTCAACATATTGCTAGCTAATAAAGATGTTTGATAACGAAGTGTTATTAACTGGAGGAATTTTTTACATTTCAATTACGCAACGTTTGATATTTAACATAAACACTAACAAGTGCGGTAGCTGCTACGAACGCGATTCTATTTGTTTTGCTTTAATTTATTGCGTAACAGGATTGTTTTTTTTATCGCAATGGGTAATTGGTAAATTGTAACGTGTGTAATGTTTTTTCCTACTTGTATTAGTAATGAGCTGAGCGCAACTAATTGAAAATTATTAGAAATGAAATAAATTTTCCAATAACATGAAATATCCGTTAGTTTATATGTATGTGCGCAAGTTTTAATTGAACACACAACGGTTGTAAAATCTGCAATAAAACATTAACAAAATCTCTCATATCGTTTTAAATTTATTTTGTGCTGACCTTAAAGAAGGATATTTTTAGCATAATAATAAATATTTTATTTGCTGCGCATTAACAATTGCCTGCATTTACATGAAACGCATTCGAATGGAAATCCATTACTACACGACGTTTGCTTGCTTGCCGTTCGAACTAGTTGCATTGATGGGTTTATTTATCGTATGTTTTAGGACATCAGCAGAACGTTCATACAAACGCCTCTGCTAGTCCCCCACTGACCGGCCAGCCGTCCCCTCTATCACCAGAGGATCAGCATCGCGAGCTCGACGAGCTGCTCTCCGAGATGATGTTAACAGTGCAAAGTATTCCCGATTTGAAACCCCAACGGGATCTCGATAATGTACGGTATATAGACGAGGAAGACGATAAGAATATACCATATCACGCTCGACAAGACAGCCGCCCATTCTCGTACGGTGTTAATTCGAACATGATCAGCGATACCAAGAAATTATCAAGCCCAAGCTTGGTCAGAAAGGCCAGCTTCAACAAGAACCAAGGCAATACCATCAACAAGGTTCAAACGCAAGTTTTTCCTGATTACGCTAAATACAATAACAATAACAACAATAACAAATACACCTACAATAGTTATTCGAGCACTAAGACGCGTGATAACATCGATGATATTTTTACGTCGAGCGCTTTATCAGCGAATTATCGTCAACCTGCACGACGAGAGTATAGAGAAGAGTTCTATAAAGAATCTACGAGGAAAGTAGATCCTTTAAAAAGAAGCTATACGGATTCCACACTCCGCCGAAGTCCTGATAAAATAACGTACAAAAGTGCTGCATTTTCTGATTCCGAAAGCTTATCACCTCCAAGCGGATACAGGTCAACCAGATCAACCACCACCGACTATGAGACGTAAGTGTTGTTTTTCCTTTTGTAACAAAAGTAATTTGCTGATGGATTTTGTTGTATGTACGTACGATATTTTTTGTTGTTGGTGGTTTCGCTGCAATGAAATATTAATCATCCTTGACCTTACCTTTTTCTTTAAACCATCTGTTTGCTACTTGTTCGATATTTATAAATGAATGACATACACACGCCTCATATTTTATTACGAATTATGTCACACCGATATATTTACATTGAATTCAAATAATACATACAATTTTTTAGCATATTGACATATTACATAATATCCAAATTTCAATTTTTGCTAACATGTGGTCTGTAACCTACATCTTTCTTGCTGCGTGTTTCGATAGGAATGTCGCTTATTCACCACAACCATAATGTGAAATTACATTGAAACAAAAAAAACCATGTCTGATCGGAAAAGGTAACAAGTGGTGTTTTTTAGTCATATAATAATAACAAGCTTTTATTTAATTTATAAATTATTTATTACAAACAATTTCTTGATTTATGGACTGGCATCTAAAAGGAAGTAGACATGTGAAATTATAGTTTGTACAAAAAGATATACCTACATTGATTTTTAATGGACATGAAAATTCGCTTTTTTGTACACACATACATACATACAATACGTATATGTTATATGTGTGTGAGAGATTTTTCATCAATTATTTATGGAACTCTTACATTTCACATTATAGAAAGTTACTCCCATAAACAGCATACGACTTTATTTAGTTATTAGCTGGAATATATTACCGCATTCAATACGAAAATGGAAATTTAGTAAAACGATCCATCGATTTGATCGAAATTGATAAAAATTTGTGTGTAGGTTTGGGTCAATTGATTTGGGATTCGGATGCCAAACATTTACCAAATTATATTTCTCATGCGTGCTATAACTTTGCAATTCATCCAATAATAAAATAGATTTTATTTCACTCGGTTTCTTCATCCTTTTCAATTCAATATAATAGAATAGAATTGAACTGAACTGAAAAAAGCCACCGTTAATAAATCATTATAATCTTTTCCAACGATAATTGTACTGCAATTAGTTGAACTAATGAACATGTCATATAATTGATGATGATGCACACACACACCCAAACAATAATATATGCGTGGGCGATGTTTGTGAGTTATAAAAATCATATTATGAAATCTATACTATATAGAATATAACCTTGCGTACATGTCGTAATAAGAGGTTTGCAAAATGTAAAATTATTTAAAAACTAGGTAGGTTTATTAATAATTTCCTGTTTATTTTGACTATGAAAATTACTCGAGACGTTTTGGTGGTGTATATACGACGGACGACGAAAATAAAACATCCTAAATTAATCAATTATTTTAATGGTTTTTATGTTTATGGTCGATTAATTTGCCAAGATTTTTCGTGGGCTGATAGTGGTAGTGGTTGAGCTTAATTTAATTAAGAATGTTTGTTTATATAAAGCGAGAGGGAAGGTGAAATATTAGTCGGTGCACTTGAAAACAGACATTTTTTTTTCTTTAATTTTATATTTAGTTCGTGATTCAGAGCAGCAGCAGATTAGCGCTCGATGCCAAATTGGTTTTATAATATACATAAAAAAACATAACTACATCCAAGGACAAGCTTATGGAAATAGCCTTACGTCAAAAAGTTACAGATTTATTTATTGTTTCATTTTTTATTATCAAATTTTCCGCCAATTCCACTATTGTGCATAGAAAATTTTATTTGTAATCCGATACATTTCTTAAATTAGTTTTCACTTTGGAGCGTGCGCATGCTAGGCGTTTGCCTTTTGCCAGATGTGGCAGCTTTAAGTATATAACTACCAAGATAAAGTGATTTTAAATGATTTTTAATTAATTTGTTTAGATATGCGCGTGAATAAGACAAGTTTATCTCTTCTAAAATTTATTGAGCGAAACGAATTTCAAGCGATTGCTCTTAATTTGGAATTAATTTCATTACGAACACATGGCGTGTTGCTTTACATTTTATTTTCAAATTAGAATGGAAATAAATTTCATTAATTTACATAATTTTATACAAAATATTAAAAATAATTCTTTCATCGTGGCGTAAATTTGTGTTGTTTACTAATTATAAAGACATTCAACTGGCACGCTGCCCACGATTGCTGAAAACTGCATATCGCTTTGATTTTTTTCGATTAAACTTTTTTTTATGTCAAAGCTAAAAAATCCCACATCGATTATTTTGAAAACTCCTACATGCGATGGTTATTGACCGTAGAAAAATTCACGCAACCATAAATGTTACATGCTGTCACTCTTTTCACAGATATTCGACCAACAACAATCTGACGTGGCTACAAAAACAGCAATTGAAATTGAAGGAGCGTCGTGAATTGCAACGTCGAGAGGAACGTCAGCCGTATGAGCATAATTTGATGACTGAATTACGAAGTGTTCAAAATAGACATATGCGACCGTCAGCTAGCCATCGGCCAGATGGTTATACAAGCGATACAACTGCATTTGCGGATGATGATGAAGATTTTACAATTCCACTACATATCAATACAAAGAATGCCATGTCACCTGGATCAACAACAAGTTACAGTACAACAAAAAGCTCTTACTCGACAAACGGCCGCACTGAAAGACCTTTTATGTCTGTTAAACGCGCTCATGATCAATATTCAAAGGTAGGCGTTTTTTTTATTCCACACCGCACACCGGTTTTTTGCACATTGTAAATTTTTCTGCACAGAATTCATCATCACCGGAAGCTGCACTGTCAGCTAATCCTTTAGGTCAAGTAATTAGATCACCATCTAGAAATAGCGATACAGTTGATAGCAGCGGCTTGCTATCACTGGTAGATGAATCGAAACAGCGCTTTAACAATACTAATAACTCGGTGGGTATACAAAATGATAAACACGCAAATCTTGCACAAGCTGATAGCACTTCACGCATTGACGCACTCAGCGATCTCATGGCTAACTTATCACATGGATCTGATAAGTCTAACAGCTCATCTAATTCTTCATCTGCATGGCAGGTACTAATTGCCAATTAATTTAATTTTAAATCTCAGATATTATTCATGTAGGAGTATAATAAAATCATTTATCATTAGGATTAGACAATAGCATTCATTAAAATACTCTAGTTATTGTCCAGTTGTATGTGCCTAATAGGAATGAATGTTTTATTTTATTTACTTTTGTATAATTAGTACCGAGAGGATAATTATTCGAGTTGGAGGAGCAACGAAGTTGACTCCAGTTCCCCACATAGTGCATCTTCGAGGCCACAAACCCCAGCATTTCCAGTAGCACGCACCCCCTACGCAAATTCTTCTACTCCGACCGTTCAATTCGATTTACCTGGCGAACGACTACCTCCTAAAAGTCCTACAACCACGAGGTAATTACTTTTTCTTACTCCTACAAACAGTAACGTTTATTTTTAGCTTCCTTATTTTTATCATTCTTATCTTTTCTTATTTGTTATTTTATGAAATTATAGAAGATTGAGTTTTCCTTCATCCACTTTAAAATCTAATAAGAAATCGATGGACGCGCAAGAGAGGTAATGTAATTACATGTTGATTGTACAGCATGCGATTACATTGTGATGTTTTATAACACTTGTAGTCTTGAGCACATTAAAAAGAAAAATACGTACCTATAAATAAATATTCTTAATGCGATGATTGATTGATATAAATTGAAATGAAATATTTTTTGAAAGCATGTTGATTTGAATATACGAGTATACTTACATACGTCTATAAAAGTGTGAAAGGGCAAATTGATGTTAACTACTGTTTGTGCCTTACAGAAAGGACCGACCGACTTCTCCGTCTGAATTCTCTTCAGATTCCAAAGAATTTTTCCATTCAACCGCTCGCAACTTTTCTGAGAATTATAGCCCTAAAAGTCCAACTTTTAATGGTTCTTCATCTCCGACCGTATATCAAGGGAACTCACGTAGAAGTTCAGTGAATTCTAATGAACCTCCACATGAAGTATCACCAGCCCATGTAAAATTTGTGAGTGACACATCGAGATTTTGGTACAAGCCTTCCATCTCTCGTGAAGAAGGTAATAAATCTTCATTTCGCTCGCTTTCGCAAGTTTAAATGTTTAATACGATTTTATTGTTTGCAGCTATTAATATGTTACGAGATCAGCCACCAGGCACATTCGTTGTACGAAATTCCAACACGTTCCCTGGCGGTTTTGGCATGGCCCTTAAAGTTGCCATCGTTCCGGTTAACGTGCAAACAAACAAGGACGAACTCGTACGACACTTTCTAATCGAACCAACATCGAGAGGTGTCAGACTGAAGGGATGCCAAAACGAACCAGTATTCAGTTCACTTTCAGCGCTAGTTTATCAGCATTCAATAACGCAAATTGCGCTTCCTTGCCGATTAATCTTACCCGATCGTGACATTGCACCGGTCGAATCTTCCAGCAATCAAACACAACTTTTGCTCGTTCAGGGAGCGGCCTGCAACGTCTTATATCTATTCTCTATCGATATGGAATCGTTGACTGGGCCACAAGCAGTACGAAAAGCTGTTTCCGAATTAAATAAAGAGAAGCGCGATGCGAAAATTGTTCATTTCAAAGTTAATAAGCAAGGCATTACTCTGACGGATAATACACGCGAATTATTCTTTAGAAAACACTATCCAATCAATACTATATCGCACTGCGGCTTGGATCCAGATGACAATCGATGGACTGCTACCGCGAAGGATAACGCCATGCAAACGTCAAAGTATGTCTCATTCTAATTGTTAATTATCTTTAATTGATGTGCTCATTAATGTTGCAGCAAAATCTTTGGCTTTGTCGCAAGAAAGCCGGCAAGCAGTGCTGATAATCAATGTCATCTGTTTGCTGAATTAGAACCGGAGCAGCCAGCTACAGCGATTGTTAGTTTTGTAAATAAAGTTCTAACTTCGAGCGCTATTAAGCCAGATATTGTTTAAATGTACTAAAACTCTTAAAAGAAAAATTGGCTTTAAAATTAATAGAATTACGTACGTATTTCAATTCAACTAGTCCCTTTTTAAAATTTTAAGAATGAAAAAGAATAGAAGAAAAAAAAGAAAATCTTTTTTGAATAGCTGAAAGAAAATTTGTATATAAGTATACGGTGTGCCTGTCTTTTAATGATTAATTTACAGTTCGATTTGTTTATTACTGAAAATGTGAAGTGCTTTAAATATTGTGAATATGTAATTCGAATTCACAAAATTTTATTCTTTAAAAGAAAATTAACCCTATTGATATATAAATTATGAATTTTCATCATAATAATCTTTCTTAGAGTAAATATCAATAGATTGTATTTTTAATTCGTACTAAATTTCTCGCTGTTCTATTAATTTGAGACCGTCGTTTATGATTATATTATTAATTTGCATGCTGTGAATGACAAATAATTACACTTTAATTTCATCAAACACAAGCAACTTAAAGATTTTTGTTTTTTTTGTATCAAATTATATTAAACGAAATTCATTTTTAGATTTATCAGGGTAAGAAGAACAATTATAACGTTTATTTTACTATCACAATATTTTGATGTTTAGCATAGAAGTTATATATTTTGAATTAATATTGAACGAAATCACTCAAACACTTTTGTCGTTGGTACAAAGCGCAACTCTTTTAAACAATCAAAATATAATAAAATACAATCTAGGAATGTGTATAATATAATATATATGATTTTTATTAGTTACTAATATATTTAGATGAGAATATAAATAATTATAATTATTATTGTATTAAAACAACTAATAATTGATTATTTTTTATTTATGGGTAAATAAACTGTTATTATTATCAACATATTATATAATATTTCTTTCCAGCCATATGGATACAAGAATTAGTTTAAGATTAGTAAGTAATTAATTGTTATCGTTACCTCCTCGATTTCGTCCAAAACGCATGTGCCCGTAATCATCAAACTCGCCGCGTTTGCCAAATCTTAGATGACCGTAATCATCCGATGTTTGGCGTTTGTTCATTTCGAAAAAGTCGTCTTCATCTACTATACAGAAGGAAATAATTAAATCACTTTTAATATTTGGTTTAATGCCAATGAAAGGTGATTTAAGGATGTACCTATCAATTTTTTAACTTGTAATTTCGATGTAAAAAGTACTAATATTGCAAATGGTTAATTTTTTACAATTTTTAACCATTTATTTTATGATGTTTAAAAAAGGGCTGTTAAAAATTGCTAATGCAAAGGACAAGTTGTTCTATAAACTCACCTATAAAATCAGCCTGATCTGGCTTCAAACGTACGTACTGATTGATAGGACGTTTTAGGAATGCCTTACTTCTGATTCTATGATTTGAATCAATGTTTGATGTGGTATCTGCCACCGCTTCGACTTCATATTTCCGTTCGATCATGATGAGACAAAGTAAGACAACCAAGAAACTATTTGTACATAACTTAAAAGTACCCATCTGGAAAATATACAAAATTTAATAATTTTTGCTATGCAACTACAGACGAAGTTGGTAATGCGCGTAATAGGGTATCTCAGAATTCGTTAAACGAATAAGCAGTTGACAATTTACTACATTTTGTTTATAAATCACCAAAATTATTGTACCTATTCATAAATTAAATAGCGAAATAAAGTGAACCGTAATTTTTAGATATTTTTTAATCAAACTGTTTCGTCTTTTGGATAAATTTGAAAAGCGAATAACTACTGCTTAATTGCGATGATGTTCCTAATTGTTGTTGTTACTTCCTATAAGAGTTGCCGTTAAAAATTTAAGATGGTTGGCGATTTAGTGCGCTACTACGTTTTCATGTAAAGCGTATGGGAACAAGTCAAAATTGATTGGCAATTTTTACATGGCAATTTTGGCATTAAAAAGACTTTCAAAAATTGGGCTCTCTTGTGATATGCGTGAGTTATTTAACTTTAGTTTGTTTTATGAAAGAAGTCAATATCCTAAATAATATGAAAATGAGCGGCACGTTTTCCAATAAGCTTTAAATTGGAACGGAAGAAATGGTAGGTACAGCCGCATATTACACATAGCATTCAAATTATACAAACGCTTGAAACTCGTCTACCCAATACAAATACATTGTAGATCACGCATGCGTACTCCTCACTCGTACGTTTCACTCATATTTGTTTTCATTTTTTTTACATAGACTTTAACGCGGCTTGCGTACCCTTGGTACAGCCTTAAGTAATAACTTAGAAGGCAAACGACAGAGTGTGCATGCGCAAATAATTTTAGCGTTTGTTTTTAATTTAATCAAAGACACAGAGTAGTGAAGCGTCTAAGATTTTAAAAGCGCATCAAGCACTCTGTAAGTTTTATAGAATTCTGTTGTTATATTGCTATAAGTTACATGTAAGTATAAATAAACAATTTACCTTATATTTCTTACGATTTCTGGTCGATGGTTAAAGTTAAACTGAGGGCTCAACATGAAAATTCTTCCTTTTTATACTGCTAATTCCGGAGCAGCACAAATACAAAATTATTATTCTTTGTACGTAAAACATAAAAGTCAAGTCTCTTTATAATATTAGTGTTGGAGCTTGCACATCATTTCTTCTGACACATTTATCTTATTAGCGAATGTTCGCAAAGAAATTTCATTAAGCTGACGCTTATCGAACATCATACAAGCATTACAACATAAATAAATTTACTGTGACTAATAGTATTAATTTATCTTGTGGTAGTTAATCAAATGGCTAATGAAAGTTCATCAAGCACGGCTAAGGATGTTATTGACAAATTTAAATGGAAAATGCAAAATGCTTTATCCACATTAGCATTAAAAAAGGTATGAAATATTATTAATTTTCACAAAATCATATTAATTTATTTATTGCATTAGAAACAATTAAGCGATACAAGAAAAGAACTCGATTCAATCAAAATGGAGCAACATAATTTATCTTTCAAGTTAAAGATAGGTGAAAAGGAAAAAACTTCTTTAACGGATAATTTAAATTCGGTGTTGAAAGCAAAGGAAAATGTCGAAGCTCAATTAAAACAGCACATCGACTTACACAACACTGAAAGTCAGCAATTAAGTGAAGCTGTAAGTGATATCTTTCTTATATAATATTTGTGGCAATTAAAATATGTATTTTGGTTCCAGAATTTAGAAATAAAATTTTTGAAAGATTTTGTAGCAAACATACAATCAGAAAAGCATGATTTGCTGCAAAAGCTTGAAGATTTAAAATTAAAAAATTGCTCTACATTTACACACCAACAAGAAAAAGACATTTTTAATGAATTAAATCAAAACAAAGCATTACAGAATAAAATTGTGGAGTAGGTAATCATTATACATCATTTTACGAAAAGTAAGCAACTTGGATTTCAGAATAAATAAAAGATTGGAAAATAGCCAAAGCCTAGCAAATGCTTTATTAAAAAGTTTAGAGAAATGTTCACAGAAAATGGATGTTTTGGAATATTACAAACAACAAATTACAGATTTAATTACGGAGCGTGATAAGTTTCAAATCGAAATTGAATATTATAAAGGTAAATTTTTCATTTGTTCAAGCAAACATACATAAATAATTTGATTTAAAGGGCAAGTGGATACATATGCGGATTGCATTAGAAAATCAAAATTCTTAACAAATGACAAGCAGGCGCAATATTTCTATGAACAGGTAATGCATTATTTGAGTTGAATTTCATTGATAAAGTATTGTTCTACTGATGTGTTGACAGTGGCAGAAAAATTTGGTATCATACAATGAAGATACCAAAAGACATACAATGATAGTTGAAAATTTACTCGAAAGTTTGAAGAAAGAACGCGACATTAACCTAAAAGTATTTCAAAGAGAATCTGAGCTTATCAAAAAATTAAATCAATTGGAAAGCAATTTAGAAGGACAGGAAGAAAGAACAGAAACACAAAAATCAGTTCATTAATAGTTAAGTATATTAGAAATAGATTAACTGCTTAGTTTAAACATTCTGTTATTTACACAATAAGTTTTCTTATATATATAATTTAATTATTTTTGTTGAAAAATAAGTTCATTAATAGTTAAGTATATTAGAAATAGATTAACTGCTTAATTTAAACATTCTGTTATTTACATAATAAGTTTTCTTATAGATATAATTTAATTATTTTTGTTGAAAAATCAGAGCATTATTAGTTAAATTCTTTAAAAATAAATCAAATGTGTTAGTCATATTCCATCATCGCTTTCTGGTTTGTCTGGTGGTTTGTCATTATTTTTAATTGACACCCAACGTTGGAGGCTTGAAATGCCTGGTAAGGGAATTTTTAAATTATTTGATAAATATCCATAGCAACGATGTCCTCCAAGATGCCTTAACGTATAGGCAATCGCCATATCTTCATCGCTCCACCTCACCCTTTTCACATTCCTCAGTACTTTAATTTGGCTTTCGGAGAAAACTTTTCGTAAAAGGTCTAATTGCTCCTCTTCGCTTAAACTTCGTTTAGGTGCAACTAGAGTATTTTTCAGCGCCTTCAATTTTGATTTTATTATGTCACGATTTTTTCGTTTCTTCGCAAGCATCTTCCTCAATCTAATATTGTCGCGACAAATTTCTTCATATTCATTATCATCATCAATACTAGCACATAGATGCAACGTTGGTATGGCATTTACCTTTAGTGTATTTCCATCAATTAGATTTGCTTCAAAGTGTTGCGAACATATTTGAACTAAAATTGATTTTATTAATACGTATAACTTGTTTGTAAATTGTTTGTAAAAATTAATTACTTTTACTTAAATCTATGACATTACTAGTGTTGTTCAATCCTATTGCTTCTAACCATTTCTGACGCCTCAATTCACCATCTTCAGGTAAGTTAAAGAAAGGAGGACGGTTACTATCGCATTTCGGAATGCTGCACGTCGTCATCTGGATGATAGTATGTAATAAATTATTCAGTAGCAGTCGCCCACTTTTGAACGCAACTTAACGCTGGCAAGGGGTAATTTAAGGTAGTTTTTAAATATAAATAACATTCTCGATTGCTCATATGTCGTAGTGTGAATGCCATTGCAAGATCTTCATCACTCCACCTTGTTTTATTTTTACCACGTAATATGTCGATTTGGGCATCGCTAAATACTTTGGTCAAAGTGTTTTTCATTTGTTTGATTTGAATTTTCTTTTTGTGTAATGCAATTTGTTTAAGCAACTTAGTTTTTGCTTTTTGGATAGAAACTGCTTCCTGTTCTACAATAGCTAATTCCACTCGTAATGCTGCATTTGATTCTAAAGCATATCGTCGCTCTGATTCGAAATATTTATTTGGAATTGCAGATTTCTTCAATGCTCCGCTAACTTTAATATTATGCTCATACTGATTGACTGAGAAATGATCACTACACACCACGGAATTGCTTATCTGGTTTGTATCAACTTGACATCTTTTTAACCACTCTTTTTGAAGATTATCATCATGTGGAAATGTATGAAATACTACTTTATCATTTTGAACAACTTTCACATTATTTGTACAATTTTTAAAGCAGCATTGTTCAGCAAAACTCCTACAAATAATAATATAGTTTAAGATACTTTCTTAATTTATCTAATGTAAGTAATGAATAATTCGCAATGGCATTCTCATACAAACTATACATTATATGCACAGTAAAACCTCACCTTTTGGATAAATAAAATTCTCTCTTCAGTTCCTTAATATTCTGCATGGATTCCATATATTCAAAACAAATTTATTATAGCTTCCAATTCAAAACAAAGCTATTGACAGCAGCCATTTGCCAGCTGCTGAATTACCAAACTAATTTGTGTCTATGCTAAGAGTTGCTATAGTTTTGCTACCATCACATAGATGGCGCCAATGCGTAATGCTGCATTATGTATTCAAACGTATAATACTCGTTTTTTGAATGTTTTTATTTTTTTACTACTTTAAATAAATGAAAATGATTGATGCAAAAATTGTTTTTTATGTAAAATTAAATTTCCCATCGAATAGGAAGGTGGAAAATGCAAAAAAATTAAAAATGTGGGGGGAAATCATGAAAACCTGAATTTTTACCATAAAATGCCCTATAACTTTTATCCGATAGGAAATTTCGAGCAACGGACAACGCCAATCGTTTTAGAGTGACGAAATACCCCTTTATACAAAGTTTGAACAAAATCGCTGCTCCATCGAAAATCGCAAAATTCGTAAGGTTAACCCTTTGCCGTTTTTTTGGCCAAAAAAAATTTTTTTCGATCTTTAAATTTTTAAGCATATCACCTTGTAGGGGACCCTAATAGAAATTGCTGAGCCAATTTTGAGCCTTCTAGCCCAATTCTAAGTGGGCCTACAAGTCACTTAAAAACCCATAAATGACGGTTATTTTTCGAAGAAAATCAATTTTCTTTTTTTGCAAATTTGAACATAGCATCTCGTAAGGGATACGAAACTATATTACCACTACGAGTTTGAGCCCAATGGCTCTATTCTAGCTGAAATTACAGCTTTTAAAACCGGCTCCTCCACCAATTTTTTTAAATTTTAGGGTCTTTAATCTATTTATTAGTCAAGATAGGCTAGCGCGAGTGCTGCTGTGTGATTAAATTAAAGTATATTGTATTTCTCTATATAATTGAACTGTTTTCTGGATGTTATATTCATTATAATTAATAAAATGACTATAAATTGTTTATAAAATTTGAATTAGTTGGTATAGGCAACATAATGTACAATTGTAAATGCACAAAAGATTAGTTTATGTCCACACTACACTTTAGTTTGGCTATTAGCACAAAGGTGGCGTTAATGCGCAATGTGAATAAAATCTGAGTTGTCATTCATGACTTGTTGTCAAAATAAAGATGAATCAAGAGCATTTAAGAAGATTCATCAATTTTATACTCAATGGTTAATTAATTAAGCCTGATCAAGGAAATGGAATAAGAAGACACCGTTTTAACAAACAGAATGTAAGTATATTCAATCATGTACGCATTAATACATCGAAATCATTTCATAATAAATCTTGCTGCCAGTGTGCGTGCAATCGCTATCGAGAGCCGAATCCGACAAACATGTGTGTTTGTTGCATAAGGACACATGTGAATATGATACAGGACATTTCAAAATCAACGACGTTATTGTATTGTCTAGGATGTGTGTGTTATTTGCAACCGACTGCTAAATGCCCCATTAGAGCCGAGGGAATTGAAAAAGCCGAAAATTTCATTACACTTAATTGTATGGATTTTATATCGTTGGGTATATAATCTGTTTTTTTTTTATTATTTTAGAATGAAACTATGCATTAATAAATGGAAAGCATTTCATAATAGATTGTGTTACGCCAGTGTGCATGCAATCACCATCGATAGCCGATTCCGACAAACATGTCTGTTTGTTGCTTGAGGACGCATGAGGATGTGACAACCGACCGCTGATCGGATACTCGCCCTGCTGGAGTCAAGGAAATTGAAAAGGATTGCATCGTGTTAAGCTGATTAATGCTCGTCGGTCACATATCAAAGATGTGGATTCATCGCATTAACCGCAGTGTTTT
>JARJDW010022069.1:0-35766 GCA_030264715.1 Adinopsis sp. GC000173 | reverse complement strand
GAAAGTCGAAACTGCAATCAGTAATATGCAAATAAAATATTGTAAAACTAAACCAGGAATTACTTCTTTACTAAATATTAAAGACCTTTACCAAATAACAACTTCTTCAATCAACTATATATAATAATTCTCTATGTTGTAGATATTAATAGTAGATATTATACAATTACATATTTTAATTGTATTTCAAACCAATTAATATATTAATTTATTAAATTTGAAATCAATGAACACAATACTGATTATTCAATCAGTATATATATTATTACGAATATATATATTATTACGAGTATATTATAATATATTTTATGTGGTTCATATATTTTGCACCAATTGAAACACGCGTTATACAATTTTATTTATTTTCAGCGTAAAATATGAACGGAACTAATTTAAAAATTAATTTAATTTTTTCTCTCAGTGTAATTAAATATGACACAATATTCGACGTGATAAAAGAATTCATCTTTCAACTTTATACATTTTTTTCAATTAAAACGAAATGTCAATTGTTAGATTTAATATCGCTGTAGAAAATATATATTTCACAGACGCTTGCAAATTAATATTTGTATAAAAATGACGCATAATCTCATTTACAACTCACACAGCAGCAATTGTCACATTTTGTTAAAGGTTTTTCATCCGTATTATCTAGTGTCCATAGTTACACACATTTTCAGCTGCAATATCTTATTATTGCAAGCCGCAATTAAAGTACGTTTTATTTAAGCGCGTGAAAATTGTGTTATTAATGCACGAATTATATTTCAAAAGCACGAATTTGGTAAATATTATCTACAAATATATACGTTGTTTATATGCATAAATGCAAAAGATTGGCTTGGGCAATCCAGCGTGTTTCATATATGGATTTTTTTACATACATATGTAAACAATAAATGTGCAGGTGATTAATAAATCTACCTATACCACCTAAAAAGAGTTTTTTTTGTTTCTTCATTTTGTTGAGCTTAATATGATAATGAAGCACCTGTTGTATTTTACACCAATTTAATTTTAATTAATAAATGCAGTAATAATCAGCCTCCTGATTTAGTATTGTTATTATTTTGAGGCACAAAAATTTATAAATAAAATTATAAAAATTGTTTTGTTTATTTGAATTTTTAGTAATTAGAGTTAAAATAGTGGGTGATTAATACTTTTATACCAATTAGTGATTGCATCAAAGCTTTATTTGGTTTTAGAAAGCAATTTATTTATGGGTTTTGTGGCAGGAGTGAACTTTGAGCTTTTCTTGTAAACATTAACGTGTGTAGGTTAAAATTTGACCACATGTGCCTTTTTCTCACCTACTATGATGTCTGCATTGACAATTCGGAGAAAATCCGTCAAAAGTAAAGTTAAAATAATTTTCTAACTTTTTAAAAATGTGTATTGCTTTAATAAAAGCAATATTTGTGCAAAGGATAATCTTTCCATACTAAAAGTGCAAATGAAACAGATTTTAAGAAACTGGGCGTTCAATCAATTATTTGTACACTTTTGCTTTGATCAAATATTAAATGTTGATGCTAATAAATAATAAAAAATAGTCCCTTTATAAATATTTAAGTATAAACAGTAATTTTGTTGAAGAAATAAACAACTTTAATATTCATTTATGATGATATTATAATATTACATTTCAAATTAAATATTTATCATTATTATTGTAATATGTATTAGACAAGACTTTTCATATTTTATCAAAATGTTGCATCGTAAAGATGGTATTCTATTATCATACACCAGAAGTTATTTGAAATTTGTTGGAGTTTCAAATTTAAATCCTACTGCTCTATGCCTATGGGATATAATTTATTTTGCAAATCATATAATGATATTTATTTCAGTAATAATTTATACAAGTTTCAATATATGTCATTAAAATTATGGTTGTCCGATGAGTAACTTCATCTTTTAAATGGAAACCATTAATCGTGAATTTAAAAATACTCTACTTAATATTTATAGTATTTTTATGCATATCAACTATGTACATAATGTAAACATAAAATTATATATTTATAATAATTTCAAATCGTTGACAGTCTTTGCCACGTACTCTCAGTAGGTTATACATCTTTCCGCTGTCTGCAATAATCCATAAAATGCATTCGAATGCGATCATAGGTACTTTATTGACAAGATCCAGACATTATTATAAAATGATTGGAATATTGTCTTCAGCAAAATTGCATAAACTAGCAATGAATAGTTATCATATTATATATGTAACATTTATATTTATTGGTTCTGTCTTATATGTGATGATTTATAAAAGTACGACATTTATATTTTCCAGTCTTATTTTATAATTTAAGTACTTCAGATAAATTTGGACTCAACACATTGGAAATAATATTTTGTACTATGAATATTTTGGGAACATTTCAAATATATATTAGCTACACATTTCTACAAATTCAACTTGCTGATTTTCTTCAAGTTATTGACAATATGGAGCGTTTTGCTGCGAAATATCAATTTAAAAAAATTCACACTCTGAATTCCATGATTGATATAATAACTAATGCTTTTCATAAATTACTATTGCTGCTGGTAATCGGAATTCTAATATCTCAGCTGATTTTTTGCTATATTTCAATCGAATACTGTCGTACAGTTATACACATTGTAAGAAAATCATTTTAATTAATTTTCACCATATTTTGTTAATTCATAGTTAACATTTAGGACTTTTGGTTTCTTTATGATGTTAAGAATTTATATTTGCAATATTTTTCTATATTTGGTTGTGTTACATTTGGAGCAAATAGCATTTTATTTGCATTTCATGGAACTGTTTCAGCAGCTTTTGCCTTTATTATGATTATTATCTTTATCAGTGAATTAAGAAATTTAATTACAAATAAATTTCCGATGGTGGACAAAGAAACGAGAAGGAATTATTTAGAGTTTTGCATAACAATACATCATGATATTATTGGGTAATGATAAAATTTTAACCGTACAATTAATACTTAAAAACAAATCTTTAGTTTTTGGGAGAAATGTGTGCAAATACTTGGTCAATTTATGTTACTATTGGTTACCGGTTGCTCAGCCCAAGTTGGTTTACTACTTTATATACAATACATGGTATTTATTATAGAATGCTTAAAATCATTTAAGTTTTCTTAAATCATTTAAGGAATTCAGTTTTCCTATGTTACCACTTGCGTCTGCTTTTCTCTTACCTGTTATGTTTTTTGCAACCCTGGGTTCAGAATTAATTGACCAAGTAAGTTGCTAATTATCTATCAACTCACTTAAAATACGAAAAAACATTTCATTATTTAGCATACACTACTTTGCTACGATCTGTTTTATTCAATCAACTGGGATGGTGACTTGGAAGTGATTCGTATGATTCAGTTAATGATGATAAGATGTCGCAGCCCACTAACAATCCCAATTGGTAGTTTTGCTGTCTTTAAACGTGCTATCATTGTGAAGGTGAAAATTGCACTCAATCAATTATAGAATGTGAAGTTTTAACACTTGATGTAATTTCAGGTTATTAGATCGATCTATTCGTTGCTATCATTATTATTTACAAAAACTATTTAAGTAGTAGTAAGTAGTTTTCTACTAACTTGGAAATTACGATGCAATATTACTATGAGACATTATTTAAGTAAGAAAAATCGTGGCAAGGCATTCTATTGCAAAATAAAACATCCACTAGGGAATATCATCTGTTAAGCGGTATAGATCAGTGTTTCTCAACCGATAATGCATTGCGGCCACCAAAAACGATTTTCGTTTTTGCCAAGGACCCCTAGCCCTAGATTTTTTTTTATAATAAAATAAAACTAAAGTATTATTAAACAAATTTATTTATTAAGATTTAATTAAAATTAATAAAAAGTATAATTTAATATCTAATTAACATTGTAATATAATAAAATAATAAAAAAAAAACTTTAAAAATAAAAATTAGTGTGATTGCTGTTGGTTTTTGCTATTAGTTAATTTGTCAATCCTTGGTAATATATTTGTACCAGCTAGACGTAGTGCTGGCTTAATTGATAGGCGATTTCTATCTTTTGACATAATAAGTGTCATTACTGAAAAGGCAGATTCGCACAAATATGTTGTTGAAAATGGCAATAGCATTTTCATTGCTTTTTTATGTAACTCAACTCTGGATATTCATTCCGAACTTGAACCCAAAATTGAGTTAAAGTTATTGACTTAAATAATAACTCTAATCCTGAATCTGAATTTAACTCGATTAATTTTTATAAATTTGTTTTAATATATAAAAACCTTTTTTACTCAACATAAAAAATGTAAAAATATATAAAATAATTGATAATTTTTTCGCGGCCCCAAAAAATTCTGCTGAGGCCCCCTATGGGGCCGCGCCCCCCCGGTTGAGAGACACGGGTATAGATTACATATTTTAATTTTACATTTTTCTAAACATCGCATTTTAAAATATTGCACTAAGTACATAATATAAATAATAAAGATAGCTTTCTATATTTAGTAAAGAAGTAATTCTTGATTTAGTTTTACAATATTTTATTTGCATAGTACTGACTAGTAGATTTACTGTAGCTTTGAAAATGACGAAAGTCGAAACTGAAGTCAGTAATATGCAAATAAAACATTGTAAAACTAAACCAGGAATTACTTCTTTACTAAATATTAAAGAGCTTTACCCAAGTAACAACTTCTTCAATCAACTATATAATTCTCTATGTTATAGATACTAATAGTAGATATTACACAATTACATATTTTAATTGCATTTCAAACCAATTAATATATTAATTTATTAAATTTTAAATCAATGAACACAATACTGATTATTCAATCAGTATATATATACCATATATATTATTACGAGTATATTATAATATATTTTATGTGGTTCATATATTTTGTATCAATTGAAATACGCGTTATACAATTTTATTTATTTGCAGCATAAAATATGAACGGAACTAATTTAAAAATTAATTGAATTTTTTTCTCTCTCAGTGCAATAAAATATTACACAATATGTGACGTGATAAAAGAATTCATCTTTTAACTTTGTACATTTTTTCCAATTAAAGCGAAACGTCAATTGTTAGATTTAATATCGCTGTAGAAAATATATATTTCACAGACGCTTGCAAATTAATATTTGTATAAAAATGACGCATAGTCTCATTTACAACTCACACAGCAGCAATTGTCACATTTTGTTAAAGGTTTTTCATCCGTAATATCTAGTGTCCATAGTTACACACATTTTCAGCTGCAATATTTTATTATTGCAAGCTGCAATTAAATTACGTTTTAAGCGCGTGAAAATTGTGTTATTAATGCACGAATTATATTTGAAAAGAGCACGTATTTGGTAAATATTATCTACAAATATATACGTTGTTTATATGCATAAATGCAAAAGATTGGCGTGTTTTATATATGGATTATTTTCACATACATATGTAAACAATAAATGTGCAGGTGATGAATAAATCTGCCTGTACCACCTAAAAAACAGTTTTTTTTTTGTTTCTTCTTTTTGTTGAGCCTAATATGATAATGAAGCACCTGTTGTATTTTACACCAATTTAATTTTAATTAATAAATGCAGTAATGAATTTGCTTGTTAAATTTTTACTGGTATTATTTTTCATGTTGTAATGAATATTCATGCAAATAATTAATATGGATGCTTTCATATATACATGTAATTATTTTCATATAAATTTGTCTTATGTATTATTGCTCGATTAATTCGATTTGAATCTACTCTCGAGTTTTTGCTTCTAACAAACGAAAAGCAAAGGTGAGATTCAATTAATTATTTTTGCACTACGCAATCATCAAACAGGGTTCGTTTATAAACTTTCCACATGGAATATGATTTGATTACACTTGTGACCTTTAAAAAGTTTCTTTGATATACATATTATATATACGCTTTCTGTGATATTAGAGTAGATGCATTTTTTTTCACATGAATAAGAATTTTCAACAATTTCAAAGAATATGAAACATATTCACTTGAACTTTGGTCATATTTCATTAAAGTTTTACAAACTAATCCTGAAATTCTTGTAGTGTACTAATATAATATAATATAATATAAAAAATATCACTTTCATTCATAAAAGTCAAGATGTTTGCGCGCACAAGTAAAAAATTTATTAAACTCAAAGCTAATAAAATGTAAATAAAATATTTTAAGGTCAAATATACTCGCACACGTATATGCTTCCATTTGGTAATAAATTATATATTCGAGTTGGCTGGAATGTGAAAAATAGAACGCAACAACACTTTATACTTTATAGCAACGTTTTGCTGAATTCGTTGAATAATGTGATTGCAAGCGGCAATATCCACATGAACGAAATGAGGGACGACGGGTTAATAGCAATTATTTTTGTGTTAGAAATCTATGGATTTGGATCGCTAAAGTGATGCGCGGGGGTGCAATGTTCTGGAATAGTGCGATTTAAATCGGTTGTGTATGTTTTATTTAAAAAAAAAATTGATCATAATTTTTTTGTGCTCGCGTATTTTGGATAACAAATTTTGTATTCGAAATTTAAATCTAGGAAACATTGGTCAAACTTACATAAAAATTGTAAATAATAATCAATATATTTAGACTTTTCGATCATCACCAATACAGTCTTGCCTGATCGAGTAACTTCTATAGCAACAGTATACCTTAATGCAAGAAGACTTGACAGCAAGCTTTATACAATTTATTCAATTTATTTCATTTTTTATCAAATTATTAATGCTATTAAAGCTTTATAACATTTCTATACAAAGAGCTCGTCTGGTGAATAGTATACAAATTGTGTATTAAATAAAATGCATTATCCAATTTGATGTGAATATGTTTGACTTCCACGTTCCGAAGCGTTAGGTGCACAACAGTATACACAACTGACTTAGATAGCATATATTTTTCTAGATAAAATTAACTGACCAAACACTTAACAAACAAGCATTTTTTCATTTATCATTTTTAGTGTGGCACATATTGTTGTGGATTGTAAATGCGTGCTATGCACCGGCGTCCTTGTTACATTGCAGTGGTCATTAAACTATAAATAAGATGTGCTGCGTGCGACAAAAATAAATATCAACCAGCCAGTGAAAAATTAATCGAGAGAACGCGCGCAATGAATAGCTTGAATAATTTGCTCCACTTCCAACATGGAAGCGCCAATCTGGGCCATCACCACCACCATCATCAACCGCCACGCCATTACAATCATCAAATTCCCATCGCGCTGCCGTCGCATGCGAGCGTTGAAAGCTGTCCGGAATCGTCCTCATCATCGTCGCGCACGCCAAGCGAAAGTATCGATACGCCATTTGGGACGCCGAAAACGAACGGCACGTCCAGCCCGTACTCATCCTCGCCGAAAGTGACATTTTTGCAACGGCAACATGCCCATCATCATCATTCGATTCAGGAACTGATTAGGCATTTTGGCAAGCGGATGCAGAGTTGGCGGTCGAGCGATAATGGTACGGGCAGGCGGAATAGTTGTAGTGTGAGCGAGGATAAGCCGAAGAAGGAGCAAGAGGAATTTCGTAGTCGGAGCAAAAGCTTGGACGGACAGGCGACGCGTCGTCGAATCATTGGAGATTGTGAGGCGACATATCGCATTTACGATACTATATTGCGGGAGGGTATGTTTAATGATTAATAAAGAAGAGCATATACTATGATTTCATCCTTCTCTCTTCTTCAATAAATAATATTTATATAGTTCATAAATGTAATGCACTTCCATTTATCGATTACAGCTGCTTATATTATTGCATATTACAAAGTCGCAGTTTCTGCAAAAATTAGTTCAATTACTCTAATGATTTTACTACAACATCCGTTTCTTATTTCTTATAAATCTTTATTGATTTATTAAAATACAACAAGACATTAACAATAATTAACAATACGTGGATGAAAAAGCTATTAAATGACTCGCAGCAGTTACGCATGTTGAAGAAAATTATCGATTTTCGTAGAAAATGAACGTTTGATCTTAATTAATTATAGTTGCCATTTATTGCTCCCAATTAAACGATTAATTAACAGAGAACTGGAACGTTGTTTTATATTGAGTTTTATTGTAGTCGTATTCACTCGAGATTTTTTTCATCCCACTTCTTGCTCAAATCTCTAGTATTAATCAAAGCTACTGGCATATTTCTTGATTTGATGCGACCTTCACCGATTCACACTCGCTGTGAGTTGTTAATAATGTATCTGCGATATTATAAAATATTCAACTGAAAAAAAAAACAAATTATGTAGTGATTAATATTTAGCAGTTGCCATTTACATGATTCCATCAGTTGGTATGCCATCGCAATAATAATAAAATATTTAACACAAAATCGTTTTCAATAATCTTGACATTTTTTACGTTTTAATGTGTCAGGGAAATTATTGTAGTTCATTTTATATTTACATTAATAAATAAATAATTTAATATTGCTGATGTGGCTGTTATAAATTATGTTTGCATACATAAACATTATGGGTTTTATATATCTAATTAGAAATTCTAATTTAAATGAAATATTTTCTATAGTTAGTTAGCTTCTAGAAAATATTGTCATATTTGCAATGCAATTTAATTACTTGAAGTAAATATTCTTTATGGATATTTCATATTACTTTCAATTAAGTTGATTCAACTCTATGAAATTATATTGTATTGATCTTGTGATTAGTTTACAACGTCGTGCATTGTCTGTTTTTTTTGCAATAAGTTCAAGGTGAAATATCACATTTCTTTCGAGTATTCCCGCCTATAAATCTTAGATCACTCTTCCGAAATGTTGAGCTCTTCCAATAAGATAAAAACATCTATATATAGACAATACATTAAGATGATTAAAGACAAGCTCGTATAGTACTTTCTGATTATTTAAAGCGCATGAATGTTTAATAATTTTATTGAGATAGAAATACAAGTAATAATAAATTTCTGCAGTGGGCGTATTTATTTTAATAAACATGTTTTTTAAAATGCGCAATTAAAAATTGATTTCAACTTAGCTATTTACAATCATGCTGAGCTAACATAATAAAAGTTACTATTGTGTACGAATAATTACATACTTTTAATAATGATGTTTCAATTTTATCGATTTGCATTCTTGTTTATCTCTCATTTGTTAATTGTTAAAAGTGAATGTACAGTTCTGATTAACTGTAACTAGTCTTATTAATTTGGTTGTCAGTAAAAACAAATTCGCAATTAACTATTTGCAATTTTATATTATGAGAGTTGTTTTCATATTAAATTTTTTTTTAATGAAAAACTGTTTCACGATGTAGTTGAAAGCTTTCATTCGCTCTTTATAAAGCAATAACATGTTTGCTATTTTAGTTAGTTCTTGGAAAAGTGTTTATTTTATAAAATTATTTTTATAATAAACGAAAAAAAACTGTTCGGCACGTTTAATATCAATTCATTTAAAACAGAAAAATAGCTTTCAATACGAACTTGACATTTTAGCCATTCTACATTTTTCTAAACGTTATATTTATTCACAAAATATGCGTAAATTGTTTGAATAAATATTGCAGCACATTATTATGTTAACACAACTTTTTTTATAATACTAACCTAGGCAGCCAAATAAAAAATCAATGTTAATTCTCATTATCACCACAACTGTTATTAAGGTTGTATGCAAATTCTAATATGATTCGTTTTTAAAGACTTTTGATTTCTTTTCATCGATTGAATAATTTACTTGCATCATGTATTCATATTTTTAAGTATTTTTTTCATACGTAGTAATATAAATAATCAATTCGTTTTAAAGTGCGTTTTTGTTTTTGTTGATAATAATTTTTATAGCATTGCATAAAAATACGGATCGCCTTTATAGCTTGTTTTTTTTAGTACTATATTTTAATACTATACCTATTTCAAACATTTTTATTTCAAGGATAATGTTTATTGTAGGCAACCCAAACCACGCAGAGGCTTGCCAATACAGCGTTGCCTACGATATAATCATATTTTATGGTGATTGCAAAAGTTTTAGTTATATGCGTATACGTAGTTAAAATAAATGTCTATTTAATATTAATTGATTAATAAATTGATGAAGATTTTTATTTGCAAGTTGAATTTAATTAGCAATTAAACAACCTCACTCAATCTGGAAGGATTTTCATTGGAACATTTTGTAGCACACAAACACGAATTAAACTAATTAATCTTATCATTAAAACAACAGATAATCAGAATAAAAATATTGGTATTGGTCTGAAAGATGTTAGTGTTGGGTGTATTGTGATAACGGCGTGAAATACATTTTTGTGTTTATTATAAACAATATTTTATGAGTCACTCGTGTGCTGCTTGTGCATTGTTTTATAATACAATACATTAATAATCTCCTCTATAGAAAAAAAGTAAATCTTTATTAATAGTATTTATTATATTCTTGATCGGTAAAATATGGATGTTGATTACACATGTAAGAAATATGATGTAACGTTGCAAAATTCGTACGGATATTGGATTTGGGTAAGACTAATTGTACGTTTGCTTTGATATTTTAGGGGCACATTTGAGAAAAACGCTAGATCCGGAAAGACGAAGGCAGTCATTAGGGACAATTCTTCCACATCGAGCATCTGATGCATTTCTTGATCCTCATCATGCTGCTATTCTATTTAGAGATTCGAGAGGGGTGAGTAGTTTTATTAGCTATCTAGATAATGAAAAAAAATATAGGTTCAGTCCATTGGAGTGATTGCGCAATCGATCAACTCATAATTTGAAATGCAAACAATTTTTATCGTTGAATGAAGTTCAAGCAAAGTTGAAAAGTAAATTTTGCTTTCTTATTAGCATTTATCGATGGGACAAGCTATAAATACCAGTTTCAATTTTACGTGATTTAAGTGCAGTTTATTAGACATGAAAAGCGCGTAATAAGCTGCTACGAAGACTTGTTTCTCTGATTGATTTTAACACGCAAGCGCCGCGTTCTTAAATGACATGAGTGGGTTAGATTATTAATGACAATAACCACATCCATACAGCATTTTGTTGTTGATCTTATTAGCGTTGCGCAAAAAGATATAAATCGTATTGTAGTAGTACACACTGCCGTGATTGATGGTTATCATTGTGTGGTGCAAGTGGTACTTGTTGATCAGTGTCAATGTCAAGTGTGCTTAACGTGTCTGCGAAACAATAGGCGGTGCGCGTTAAAAAAATTCACGCATAGTAGTAATACTGAACTGTATGTCGCTCAAGACTGCGTCACCGAATTGATATGTGCCCATAATCCAGACGAAGCTAATCGTGTTACATAACAAATAACTTAATAACCTCTTTCGCTGTGTGTTGTTGCCATACGAACCATACGAACATACGATCATGAAACACGTTTATGGTGTGGAAGCGAAAACAGAACCATTTTAAAAATAACCAAACACAATCGCGCAACACGTCCGCATCGTACATTCCATTTCTGATCAAATTGCTGTTATTGTGTGAAGTTTGTGGTTTATTTTACGATTGAATGAGTAAAAAGTGTTAAATCAACTGAGATTGTGCGCTATTTTGTGTGAAATTTGTAGCTATCCTTGACAATAGTCTTAATTGTCCTTGAATGCCGTTAACGTTCCATGTAAATAATATTTCAGTGCAAACGATAAACGTAACTATAACATATATGTTTCGCCGATTCTCTATCGACACCAACGCGTCTTTCTCGCCCTTTAATGTACAGGTCAATTGGTATAATCGGTTGGCAAGTAACTTAAAAAAGCGGCATTATAGCTTGTCACCAAAGACAATATTTAAAAAAATATTGGTGAGTTGTTGTTTGCTTGAATTTGATAAATTACCAATAGATTTGTTTGCTTGCTTAATTTTTTTTAAATTTTTTTAATTTTTTTTTTTAATTTTTAATATACAAATTATTTTTATTCCAGCTTCCTGTTGTTGATCCATTCTTGGAGAAAGTCAACATTTCCGATTTGGGTGAGTGGTATATACATTATTTTTTTTAATACAATATCTACGCTTTATGGTTAATTAAGATCAAAGGGATTTTGTCTGCTATACCAAGTGCCAAAAAACCAATATGTTTTGATTAAAACGTCACGCAAACTAAAAATATTTTCAACAAGATATTCTGTGCAAGCAAATTACGTACGATAATGTAATTTCAAATTGCTTTCTAACAGAACCTTTACAACATAGAGGAAGTTATATACATGCATACGTATTTGTATGTGTATATATATAATAATAATATGCTCATGATATAGTTTTAGAAACGTTACAATTAATTAAATAACACATAAATAAGCTAATTTTGATAAACTTCCAAATACATCCTATTCCAAGATTGTGCGCAACGTTTTTCATGTTGTTTAATGTAAAGTTTGCTAGATGAGTATTTAAAGAATATTGGATTTGATTTACCTCTGTAAATATATACCTAATCATAATGGAAAAGGTGTTTGAAAAAGTTTTAGATTATACATTTTGTTTTTATTAAAGGCAAACTGAAATATGTTTTATTATGCATAAATTGAGTTTTTTAATGGCTACGGCTACCTTGTTGAAAAGTACATTAATTACCAATAACTCAAATACGTAAAAACACATAATATTTGTTCCAGGAAAACGAAATACAAAAAAATCTTTTTCTAATAACGTTATCCGCAAGGTTATGCATGACCAACTCACTATACACATAAAATTTATTTAAAATTGCTTCTATTATAAAAAAAAAATTATTCTGTTGGTTTTAAAATGAATTTCATCTCTGGTGGTAAAGTTAAATTTATTAATATTTATAAGTAAGCAAATTATAAGCAATACATAGTAATTAGTTTCCTAGAACTACTAAAACTCTACAAATGTGACTAAATTAATTGAAGATTATTAGAGAATGTAATTTTTTAATTGAAAGTAATATAATAGATTGTAATAAACGTTACATAATAATAATAATTTAAATCAACTTACATAGAATCGTATAAATACATGTAATATCAAGTGTTTAATTGCAACATATGTTATAAATCAAAGGCCCTGTTTGTGCTTTGATATGCCGTATTGAAATTTATTAAATGATGGCTGATTCAAATAATGTAATAGCTTCAAAAGTGTTTTGTTTGCATTACTACATGTCTACATGTAATATACGTAATCCAATTTAATAGAATATATACTATGTTTATACATATTAGTATAATACCGTAGCGGTTGTGCAATATGGATAATTAGGTGAATGTGAATTATGTTGGTCGGTTGGTCGGTTTGTTGTTTGAGGCATGGTGCATTAATTTGTTGATATATGTCTGTGGTAGTTTAAACGCTCAATTCGCGTTGGTGACGTACGAATGGAAATGCCGGAGAAACGGTTTTTGGCACATGCATCGGTCACTGCCAATAATAGCTACCAGTCGCAGAGAGACATGCAACAACTACTCAGTTTTTCCTCTACAAACATCGTGCGTTCGCGCATTTTCCATACATACAAGAAGAGCGTCGTACGGAACGCAGCGTTGTTTTCTAAATTGTGAACGGATTAATAAAATATTTGCGTTTAAAATTCGGTGCGGTATAAATTTAACTGTTTTTAACGCAATTTATATATAGATGTGTAAATTGTTTAATGGAATTTAATTGAAATGAAGGTCAGGGTGGGTTATGTTGCGTTTGCACTTTTATTCCAATCATGTTTTATCTACAATAAATGAAGACGATGAGGAAGTTTATCGAATTGATCAAATTAAAGAGTTTGAAGAGGTTTCGCAGGCATATAAGGAATGGCTTATAGACTTGCTGGAAAAAGGTATTTGCTTTTAAATCGTCCCTCTTTGCTGAAATTTTGATGGACGTTTCCGCAAATTTCTTTCTCACACGTTTGTTGCATACTTATTGAAAGATTACTTGCCTTGTTTTACTTTCAATGAACGTCCATTTCAATGAATAAATAAATATACATTAGTTAGTAGACACCAAATAAACGAACAAAATGTGATGTTGGTAAATAATGAAAACTATTTAAATGTTATTACTATATTGAAAATGGTAGCCAAGATAATTTAACAATGTCAAGAACATAGTAGCATATTTTATATGCTATTCCTTGGCATTAATCCACGTTAAGATGTTGTAACTAATTAAATAAATGTAAATATTCATCTAATTATATAGAAGCGTAGATTTTATAGTATCAAAAATATATATTAGATATTATTACTTATCTATTTTTGTTATTCTTTTTTAGAAGAAGATGAGTCCCAAATATTTGTCAAGTTTTTCAAATTTCACAAATGCTACGATCTTATCCCAACATCAGCAAAATTGGTGGTTTTTGATACGCAACTATTAGTTAAGAAAGCATTCTTTGCTTTGGTGTACAATGGAGTCAGAGCAGCACCATTATGGGATAGTTCAAGGCAAGAGTTTGTTGGCATGCTGACAATAACAGATTTTATTAAAATTCTAAGAATGTACTATAAGTCACCTGAGGTTGCTATGGAGGAATTAGAAGAACATAAATTAGACACATGGAGGCAGGTGTTAAAAGATCAGCGTCCTTTAACCAGCATCGTACCAGATGCTTCCCTTTATGACGCCATACGAACATTAATTCACAATAGGATACATAGGTATGTTGTATTCGTTGTATTGTATATACAATAATAATGGCATGCAATGTGCTTCTCTTTGTTCAATTAGTGGCATCTTATAAATTATTTATTTTTGTTTATTTTAGGTTACCAGTAATAGATCCTGAGACTGGTAATGTTCTGTACATTCTCACACATAAAAGGATACTTCGCTTTTTATTTTTATACATAAATGAGTTACCTAAACCAAGTTATATGAATAAAACACTTCGTGAAGTTAAGATAGGAACTTATGAAAATATTGAGACTGCATCGGAAGATACTTCTATTATATTAGCTCTTAAAAAATTCGTCGAACGACGAGTTTCAGCCTTGCCGATTGTTGATGCTGAAGGACGACTAGTCGATATTTATGCCAAGTTTGATGTTATTGTAAGTGATTGCATTAATTAACATTTCTATCGATAATAATTGCTATTTACATTATTTTTAGAATTTGGCAGCTGAGAAAACATACAATGATTTAGATGTTTCACTAAAGAAAGCAAATGAACACCGTAATGAATGGTTTGAAGGCGTACACAAATGTAAATTAGATGAAACCCTATTTGCGATTATGGAAAAAATTGTGCGAGCTGAAGTGCATAGGCTTGTTGTGGTTGATGAAGAGGATAAAGTTACAGGAATAATATCGTTATCTGATCTACTACTCTATCTGGTATTGCGTCCTTGCGGTGAAGATCCAAATCCCAATGGTGTTGCCTCGGTCCGAGCACAAGTAATTAGACTAATTGAAATTTTAATTAACATACATCAAACATAAATTGTAATTTATTGCAGGATACAACTATACTTGATGAAGCACAAAGCGAGGAATGCGAAGTGACCGCTGAAACTATTCCTGAAGAAGAAGAGCATACAAATGAGATGGATGAAGAACCATTGCAACCTGAAATCGAACCGGAGGATAATAAACATGAAGATTCAGATAATAATAGTCTACCAGATTCGCCCATATTGGATAAGAGTGCATTAAATAATGATAATCCAATATTTCGAGAAGTCACAGTTTCTGGTGGCGAATAAATAAAAAAAAATTAGTGAGTTTCAAAAAGATGCGGGTTTTTAAACAAAAAAAAAATAATACATACATAGATACCTATTTTATATGGACATGGACATCCGCCGAATTGTTTCTTTTAAATTGTTATATAATATTATACTTATACTTAAGCGAGAGATGATGTGTGATGAGTTGGAGCACGATAGTTTTCTACATTTTGTACTTAATTGTATATTGTACCAAAGACTGTATTGTTGCACGCCTTTGATTGTTGATAAATAAGGTAAACTATTAATTTTTAAATTTGAAATTAATATTAAAAAGAAACAACTCTGGGGATACATCGTAATCTAATGAAATACAAATTATACAAGCAAAATAATGCAAACAGCAAGTGATTAGAAATCTATCATTTTTATTGTATATGAAAAATTCATTTCTAAGTACGTACGCAATAAAATTTGAAGCTTATTAGATGCTCTAAAAACATGTACCTTACACTCACAAATTGTCATTAATAGCATAACTGAGAAACGCTTTATTAGATAATTTATTAGTCGTTTATAAAAACAAACCAAATTCTTTCATTTAAACTATAATTAATATTTAAGTTATCCATGTAAAAAGTTATGAGGTATGAAGATTTTTTCCTTTTTATTAATGATATTATATGTAATTTTGCTATGTGTAACAAAAACAATACTATTTAGGTTTTCTTATTGAAAATATTCATTTCTCTAGTAAACTATTATTAATTTAAATAATTGCTGTGGTATAAATATTGTGATGTGATGTGTTAAAAAAACAAAACGAAAACTGGTTTAGTTTCTTTTTTTTATAATTATTATTAAATGTGCATGGGACATCTTCAAATTCTGTGTCTACATTTTACACGGATTTTGAATTTTATAGATGATCTTATATATAATATAAATACAAACATTTTGAATTTGTACAGTAATTTGAACCAGTTTATTATTATGAATGAACATGACTCATAATCATAGAAAGATTGTTTTCAAGAGCATGAAAAATAGTTATACTATTATAAATATAAGTTGTACAACGATGTAGTGTTAGTTTAAAACAGCATAAGAAAGGTGGGCTGGATTTTGGCCTACATCACGCTCTTAGTGTGCGCGTTAAAAAATATAAAAGGAGTATATATAAAATATATATGCCATTCGAATAAAATATATTCAATGTTTTATTATTTTATCCTGAAAATTTGGTTTCTTTCCGATGAGTAGTGCTTGCAGTTTCTGCAATAGTTCCTATTTTTAATATAAGAGAATTGGGCGGAAAATGAATTAGTAATTTAAAAGTTGAAGAGAGGGTAAGGATAAAATAATGACGGAATTAAATTGCATATAAGTATGAAATTTATTAAAATAAAAAAAAACAAATTTATATAATTGAGCAAAAATAATTAGCATTCTTTTATAATAATATATTCATATTAATTGTAATAACCACTTACATTTGGATCATCATCGTCACGCTCGTCATCACTATATTGGTAATAAATATTTTCATCATCAGATTTGTCTTTATACCTAGCTTTGAAACGAGCATACCTTTCGCCGTAACGATTTACATCACTATCATCTACATCCTCTTCGAATCCAGCAGCCTCACTATCTATGCTGTAGATAAAGCCTTCTTGTTCTTCTTCACTCGACAGTTCTAAATCACCATACAGTCGGACCCGATTTACAGCATTTATCATATCCTGATCAGTGACATCATCTTCATCATACTCATCCGGATAATCATTTCTCCAATTATTCTCATCATTAGAGTCATCAGTATCATCATCATCTGAATCTATCATACCGTTATCTCTATGTGAACCGTAAACTAACTCGTTAGTTACTGGAAAAATCCTAATAAACAAAATAATTATTTGACGATATATATATAATTATATTCAATATTAGAGTTAATACCCCAGCAAGTCTTGTTCATATATTTCTCCCAAATCATCGGAATTTGTATAATATACATCGTATACATATTTAGCAGGCTCTTTATTTTCTTTTTCATCACTTTCGCTCTGCGCCTCCACATCAACTATTGTAACTTCACCTAAAGCGTTTTTACTAGCCAATTCATGTTCGGTTTCAATAGCTGATCTACTGAGATTAACAACCTTGTATCTGTTTTCTTTATTGCTGGCTTCGAATTCTTGGCGAATTTTACTTTTAATATCTAAAGCATGTGTCTTATAATTCGATTCCAAGGTTTCCTTACTTTGTTGTTTGATATAATTAAGTACATTTTCGTTCTATAAAATTACACAAAATTATTTAAGATCATAAAGAATGCAATATTAGCAATTTTAAAGCCATACTTCTGAATCTAATGTACCGGAAAACCGTAATACTGTGGAAGTTTCTGCTTGTGGCACATCTTGGAGTTTACATCTTTTACAATTAATGATTAATGCATCAAGCGGTTCGTCTTCTAATCTACGTTTTACACGAATAATAGCAGACATTGTAACTTAATTTATATGGATTGATAGAAAACTATCCAAACTTTTATAATCGCAATAAAAATTAATAGGTTATGTTAAAAGCAGTGGAAACATTTGTTATTAAGTTTTATTAGTAACTTTCTGTTGGCACTTGTGCGGAAATTAAAATGGTTGCCTTGCTCCCTCCTCAAATAATTACTTGTTTAGTAAATTTATTAGTCTAGTTAAATACTGTACTAATAGTTTTGCATATCATGGAACGAAGAAATTAATTAAATAATTATTTGTTGTGGAAATTAGGTTTTTGCTATTCTCTGAATGTTTGTAGTACATTTTCGAGCTTTTATCCGGAATATACCGATATTAGTGAACTTAATACTTTGTTTAGTTTAATATAAAAATTGTAATTTGCGATGGATAAAACAAGGATTAGGGGTAAAAATTATACAGAAAGAGAAAAAGAGTTCTTACTCGATATTGTTGATAAATATTTAGTGATAGTTGAAAATAAACAAACTGATAATGCTAGTGTGAAAGAAAAGACCGCAACTTGGGACAAAATTGCCATAGAATTTAATACTGTGGCTCAAACAGGCGATAGAAATGGAACGCAATTGAAATTGTTGTACGAAACAATAAAAATGAAAGCAAAAAAAGACAAAGCAAGGGATAAGGTATTTATTTATTAAATGAGTGTGGACCCTCTCACATGGTTTCTGTTTTTAGGTAGAATTACCCAAAAAAGTTGAAGGATCATTTGTGAAACAACTAGACTCTATAGGAGAGAAAGTTTTATCTATGACGAATTGCAATGATATCGATTTGCAAAATCCTTATGATAGTTCTGCTCCCCTAGGTAAGTGAAGTTGAAATGCTTGCGCGCAATGATAAGCAGCGAAAATGCTAGATTCATCAAGAGCGTGTCGAACTTTCAAACTTTCGACTCGGCTGCTCTTCGGGATTTTGGCCCTATTCGCTAATTAGTTGTGCGCAAGCATTGTTACTCTAAATGCAATCATTATATCATGCTATTTTCAGGTAAAAAAGCGAAATTAGATAATATCGATAGCGAAAAAGAAATTGTGAAATTAGAGATATTGAAAATCAGGAAAGAGAAAGAAGAAATTGAAAGAGACATTTTGTTGTTACAGAAAATAAAGTTAGAATTAGAAATTAAAGAGCTGTCAAAGAAGTACGGGTAATAATTAATTTCTGTTTGTTTTCAAATGTTAAAAATATTGTATTTATTTAATTTTAATAAATTTAGCTTTTCACGCAAAAACGGTATTGATTAATGTATTTCTTACCGCATCGTTACTTTGAGACTGTGCATTTTCTAAACTCTTTAAATTTACCTGCATTCCATTTTCATTTCCATCTCTTATATCTGCATCATTAAACATAAGTGTAATATTGTGTAGTACACAAGTTGCAACAATCACTGATAATATTCTATCTATCGATAATCTTAATCCAAGCGAAAGGCAAGGAAATCTTCTTTTAAGAACGCTAAAAGTTCTTTCAATCACACCGTGAGTATTAATATGAGCTTGGTTGTATTTTTGTTGTGCTGCACTTTCAGGATGATTAATAGGTGTTAGCAGGTATCTCCTACAGGGATATTCGTTGTCTCCTAGAAGATATGATTCACCAAATTCCTGATTCTCTAATCTAGTCCGAATTAATGAGTTATCAAAAACATTACTGTCAGGTGATGAACCTGGATTCCTTGCAACAACATCCATAATATTTAAATTTGCATTGCATATAATCTGTGTGTTTATCGAAAAACATCCTTTTTTATTTCTGAATAATTCGGCATTTCTATCCTCGGGTGGCTGTATGCGAATATGATTCCCGTCTATGGCACCTAGTACATTTGGTATGCCCCCCATTTTTAAGAAATCGCTATTGATAATATTACGTTCATGGATATTAGTGGGCATTTTTATATATTCTGGACGTAAACTTGCTATGCGTTTACTAATTCTATGTACTACTCGATTGACTGTACATTTATTTACATTAAAATGATCTCCCATATTTAAATTAAAGGAACCACGTGCGTAAAATCTAAGTGCTATTAACAATTGGTCCATAGCAGATATAGGATTATTTTTGCGAGTAATTGATTCTACATCATCCTTTATAACATTAAAAACATACATAACGGCTTCTTTTGTCAACCGAAATCTATTTCTAAATTCACCGTCATCCAATGTATCAAATAAATCATTTCTCTTGCGGAAATATCTTTGATGTCTTGATATTCCGATTTCTTCTTCTCCACAGTCTTCGTTCGAGGATAGATTTATATCAGAAATAGAATCCACATCAGAAACCGAGCTCATAGATGATTCAGATGTCATAATTTAGCTAAAAATAATGATATTTAAAGAAATATTGCAATCGTTACACAGGAAATAAAGAATGAAAAGCTTTTTCAGTAACGACAAAATAACCTTATTCCATAAAATTTATAATAATAGTAAATAACAAACATTTTTTATTTTTATGGAATAAGCTTCTTATATTTGTAATACTTAAAACCTACTTAAGTAAATTCATGTAAATTTTTTATACTTACGATCGAAAAAGGTTATGCGTTGCTATGTTACTATGGTTGTCATTTTTACTGGCACAGTAAATTTTAGTAGCTATAAAATCTAATCAAACAACTTGCTTTATTTATTTTTTCTTTTGACTTCTATAATAGAGAATTCCACCGAATAAATTAATTTACAAAATTAATCAATTTTAGTGGCATAATAAATTTCTAATTTATAATGCAAAACATTATTCGGTTTAAATCATTTATACTACTACTATACTACATCACAGAGTAATACTAAACTTATCGTTTATATTCAAATAAAGTGGGTCTCCTAATTGTGTGTCTGATCATGTGAATGAAATTAAAATAATGATTAAAAAAAAAAACATTTCAACATTTGCAAAATATTTAAATGATTTACCATAGTGATTTACTTTGGGTACTTTTCATTACCAACCTCTGGAAGTACAGAGAATTTTTTATTTGAATGTTGCCATTCTTGTTCCATTGTATTAACGTCAACAATTAAACTAACCCAACATTTCGAAAAAATGTTATTTTATTTTAATATACATGTAAATTAAATGCATTCGACAAAAATGAAGATCGTACTGTATAGTTTAAGTAAACATAAACATTTTTAAGCGAATTAGAAGATATGTTCAACACAATTATTAAAAGATGAAGAAGTTAGCTAAATCACAGTTTCACAAGCACAAACTACTACTCATTTCAATACTATCGTTTTTATTTGGATGTATGATTGCAATCAATTTATATCCAATCGAAAAGACTTGTCAGATTGATGATACTGACCGAGAGTATAATATAATGAACAATGCTAAACTGAAAAATCCTGATTTGATCATTCTGATTATTTCTGCGCCCAAGAATTTAGATAAACGGGATGCAATACGTGAAACATGGCTCCAGTTAAAAATTCGTTTTCCTGATGTAACCGATGAAAATATTAAGTTTAAAAAGAAGCACTACTTTGTAATTGGAAGTCTGGGATTGAATGTTGACGAAGTTCTTCATCTTAGTTCGGAACAATCAAAATACAATGACATGTTGATATTACCCATTCAAGATAGTTATAGTAATCTAACGTATAAAGTACTGAAAGCCTTCAGCTGGTTAAGTGATCAAATCGACTATGGATTAGGATTTAAATATGTTTTAAAATGTGATGATGATAGTTTTGTACGAATTGATAATTTAGCACACGAATTAACGCACTTAGAAATAATGTATTTTAAGTCGCAGTTAGATTTAGATAAAATTCATGAAAATGAATCTCCATATATGAGGGTTAACTTGCAAGCAAATGATATTAATGTACCAACAAATGATTTGAATTTATACTGGGGATATTTTAATGGTAATGCCTCTGTTAAAGCAAGAGGAAAATGGAAAGAGAACAATTGGATCTCATGTGATAGATATTTGCCATACGCACTTGGTGGAGGCTATATAATATCCAAGAATCTAGTCAAATATTTAGCAATGAACGCCGATTACTTAAGGTAATAAATGTTACTATAAATGTCAGTCAAATGAAAACTGAACCCCTACCCATTCAAGTTGTTCGCTTTTCATCTGACCAACTCTCATGTAATCAACAATATTTTACTCAACAAAGTTCATTTATAGATTATACAAGTCAGAGGATGTGAGTGTTGGTACTTGGCTGGCGCCAGTCAATAATGTGTTACGCATCCATGATATTCGCTTTGATACCGAATGGAAAAGCAGAGGTTGTCAGAATTATTATTTAATTTCGCACAATCTACAAGTGAAGGATCTACGCCGTTTGTATCAAAACATTATTGAAACTGGGAATTTATGCGACGATGAAATTTTGAACAGGCCTCATTACCTTTACAATTGGTTGATGCCACCGAGCAAGTGTTGCAAAATGAAATTGTTGCACTAAAATAATATATACAGGAACTTCAAAACAAAGATCATTCCTTTATAACTCTATTCATCGTTACATGTAGCATCTATAATTAGTCTAGCTATTATATTTAAGACAAGCTTTAATTAAAAGTAATTGCCTTAAATTTTGTTGTTATTAAATCGCGATAATGAAGCATTGCACTAATTTATTCAATGTAATAAAAAATCATTGTTAGCAAGAGAACACATAATAGATTTAAATTGAGGAATTGGGATTAAGTACTATGTTTCATTATCGGCTAAATAAGTAATTGTTAATTATTCTTTAAATGTGTTACAGTTCAAGTGTGTGTTCTACTCTAGATGTATGCAATTACACAGTGGTATGCCGCTGAATGTTTTGTCGGAACGCAAAATTATTATCTAAACATCAAAATTAACTGGAATGCGTCTTGATAACACTTTTATAACGCTTTCTTAAATTATGTAATTATGTGAAGGGATTATTGCTAAATAGTGATTCATTTTTGGTAATTTTCATCAAGTAATGAGTTGATGTCGATGAAGTGTTAAAATCTTAATCTTAGGCTATAGGTTCAACTTCTTTTATGGTTTTTTTAACTATAGCAGTCAATTCAAACCTTATTTGTAAGTAAAATAATAATTTTGTTATAAAATTTGTGGCTTCTTCTATTTAGTAATAAGCCCATCAAATATAAAAACATATATTCCGACAATCTTTAATCTTGCTCACCAGCTTTTCAAAACAATTCTCTCTCTATATTACTTAGCCTCTTAGCTAAAACGATAAGATATTTCCGGAACGCGTTTCCATCCAAAAAAAGTAAGTTCTGGAATTAGATTCCGGCTTTAGCACACCACTGCATTTCATACATACTTTAACAAAATTTAAGCACATTGTACAATTTGTTTATTATTAAATGAAGCAACGAACATAATATATTTCAACGAAAATACTGTATACATTTGCTCACACTTTAGCTGTAACCACCAATCCATTGTTATGCACATATGTTACAAAAATCGCATCAATTACAACACATAACTAGTTTAAGAATAAAAATAACTATTTTTTGGAATAATCATCTATTACGTAGAATAGTACATGAATAATGATGAGTTTAAAAAAATATACAATAAATTTAAAACTAGGCATGTAGATGCAAGAACAATAAATTATAATTATATAAAAACAAATTCACTTACCTATTTTGTACATTTAGCAAAAATAATAAAAAAAATTACTTCTCTCATATAATTAGAGTATTATCATTATCCCAATTCGCTACTAAACGCTTCACTGGTTTGCAGATTCTAGATTCTGCTTGCTTACGGGGTGGTGTATTTTCACATTGAAGCAAACCAGTTTGTTTCGATTTGAAGACGGGAATTTTGCTAACCATATACTCGGACTTCCGTGGACGATCACTAACCTTTAGCTTTGGTAACGTCTTTCTTGGATGAGCGTTTCTATCGCTAAGTGGCGTACGACTACTATCTTTAACATTACTCTGTTTCACCGGTGTAATTACTTCGGTATCATCTGAGTATATTAAACAGCTAAGTTTTTTATCGAAATCGCTAACTTTTGTATTTGCTTTTTCGATTAGAATCGAGTCGGAACGTGTCATTTGAATTTCTTCCACTACATCATCAACCATGTTTATTTGAGTAGTTGATGCTATGAGTTCTTCAATTTTCGTTGAGTGAATCAAACCATCATCATCAATAATTGTTACGGGGGAGATGCATTCATCATTCGCATCTTCAAACGCTTCAATTTCATCTCTCTCTTCTTCTTTATTCACAGGTATAGTTGGCGCTAACTCAACATCTTTCTCTTGAACATCTGCCTCCAAGTCATCACCTTTTATCGGTGAAATACTTTGTCTGCGACCTTGAATCACTGCATCTAAATCAGTTTCAATGCAATCTAAGTTTGTTTCCAAGACCCCAATCATTGATTTCCGTTTATTTTCATTTGCATTTGATTTGATAGGACTGCTTTCTAATAGTTTCGGTGGCACGTGCGTAGGCATATCACTGATTTTCTTCGGTGTTATATTCGCTAACGTCTTGCGTACAATGTCAAGGTTTTTATTGTGCAATTTCTCCGGCGGTTTTGAGACGTCGGTCAAAACGATCGGTGTTCTTATGAAATCAGCTGATGGAGAACGTGGATCAACAGCATAAATTCTTTTCGGAGCTGGCGAATTTATATTAAACGTATCGCATTTACTGTCCTCTACATTTATGTCGGGAGTATTAAAAATTGTCTGAAACAGATATATTATAAATTTTAATATTGATGATATTATGACATTTTTCGTAATTTAAACGAGTTGAATATGAAAAGAAAAGGGTTAAATTATAAAATAATCAGGAAAAATATATAAATTTACCTGAATTGGTGTTCGAAGAATGTTTGCACTCGGAGAACGTGGGTCAAAATTATCTAATGTTTTGATTTTAGGTGTTAAGATTGGTGTTGATGGAATTTCACCCTGCACTGGCTCGTCTTTTACAATTTCCTCACCGTTTTTGCTGAATATTCCACCCATTACTAAGAGTATTTGTGATGTTTATTATTCCACTGTTAATCTTAAAATGAACAAACGTAAATCTGGGCAAATGTTTTTCCTTTTAAACTTAAAGCGACCGTTACAAGAAAGTACAAAACAAGATATAAAAGATCGATATACCAACATGAAAACGTGAAATGCTCAACTTTTAACGGTCGAAATTACCAAACTACTTACGCCTAGTAACTTTTTGAGGGATTGGTAGAACAATCGCATCAGCGATCTACAACGATGATACTCGATTTGTAGAATCACAAGAAGTTTTAAAATATTTCATCAAGACTTGTAATAAATATTCGCGTTATCGTATTGAAAATATAAGGTTTTTATGTTAACTTAATGAATTAATTTATAACAGCATTTGCAGCCACAAAAGTGTATGTATAAATTATAAGGTATATTATATTATCTCTAAAATTTTGATTTAAAAAATCCGTTTCATTAACTTAACAGTAAAACAGTATTTTTGACGTTTTGTTTTGAAGAATTTATAAAAACAAAATCGATTAGATGTACTTTTCAATAATATCACTTGGCAGCAGAAGTATTCACAATTCAAAACAAAATGTCAACGAAAAGCAATTTGGTAAATGAAGTGAAGCAAATGTTAAAAGAACAAAACATGGAATATTTGAACAATAAAGTATTAGGCAGTCTCGTATCGATAGTAGAAAGTGAGTAAAAATCTTATTTAATTATTAGTTTTGAGAAAATATTTTTTGTTTCAATGTTTCGGCTTTTAATTACAGTGTGTAATTATTCAATATTATTATGCAAATTTACTGTAACACTGTATTACGAACGTTACGAAGTGTGGCAAGAAAATTCTGGGACTAAATAAAGATATCAAAATGAAACAAAACAATTTTATTCAAAGTATTCTCTAACGTACTTTTTGCGGCAACGCAATAGCGATTTAAATACCTCCTAGAGATTATTTCTCAGCATTGCCTCTAAGATGTGCATTGACACTGTCTGAATCAATCTGGATTGCCCCAATGTTATAAAAAAACTATCTTTCAATTTTATTTAAATTATTTGGGATAGTGCAATGCACTGCAATGAATGATCTAACACCCAAAAATCGACGAATAATAGAGAGATAATTAAGTCTGTCGATGGTATACCCTGCCGATTTCAATAAATTCTCATCCCATTCCATCAGCCGTTGTAAAAATTTCAAATAGACAGCAGTAACAACTGTTTGAGCAGCTTGGACGACCGGTCTTTGGTTGTTAAGATATAACTTAAGTCCCGAAATTTAATTGCTGTACCGATCATAATAAAATACATATTTCTATATTTAATATAGTGGTAGAGTAAGTTAAAATAATATTCCAAAATATTTTTATTAGATGAAACAATTGGCTTACTGAAAGATGCAAAGCAGCTCAAAAATAACGACGAAGAATTAAATAAAAATGATATACTATTGGCCATAGCCTTAAATAATGAGGAAGCGGAACAGTGTGAAATACCTGATGAAGCGGTAAATTTATAAATATCAAAATATGTTTGTAAATAGTTACCAATAAATTAAGTTTTATATTCTAGAGTCTCACTGATATTATCAATAAGTCTAATAGTAAACCGATTACCATAAAAGATATGTGCGGTATAAAGTTGCCAAAAGAAAACTTGGGCAATTGCAATTATCAATTAGAGAATCCGAATAAAAAGGTTGTTGTAGGTCATCACTGTATTACGATAATAAATGACATTATTTACTTGTAGATTAAAATTGAAGCCACACACAAGTACGATGGTTATGGTAATAAACAGTTTGGTAATTGCTTTACATTTCTTATGCCTCCAAAGCCGTACAAATCATCACCAAATCTTGGAAGTTTCGTGATTAAAAACAGTCAAGCGAATCACGAAATGCCGATGAAAATTACAATCCGGCCCAAATTCAACACACAGCAGAACAATATCTCAATGCTGAAAAAAGATTTTCATCATCGTTAGGTTTTCTGTTGTTTATTGATAATAGATATTATATATATAACATTGTCCCTAAAAGCAAAGCCCTGTATCATATAATTTTTGTTCAATTAAAAGCATAACAATAAACCATAACAATCCAAAGTTAGTTTTTTACATTGAATAATTGTATGTAAATCTAATAATTTAGTACGAATAATAATATGTAAGCATAGTTTTTTCTTCTCTTTAAATATTATAATATATGCAACAACAAAACAAAACATATTTTATGTTTAATAATTCATTTACAATAAACAGAAAATTAATGTGAAAAATAACATTATCTAGAATATATATGAATATATATTTTAACTACATTTATAGCACCAATTTTGCTCATAATAAATGCTTTTAAAGCAGCATATAATTAATTACTAAACTTAATCAGAAAAAAGAAAATTAAGACGAACATAAAATTAATACGATTAGAAAAAAATTAATATGAATATTCTACTGTTTTTTCTCTTTTGTCATTAAAGTATACTACATAATGTACCCTGGCATTAAATGCCCTTATTATGCATAAATTAATAAAAGTTATAAGGCCTCGTCAGTACAATAAAAAACTTTGATATTAAGATACAAAATTTTTAGAATATTCTACGATTGATATATAATATTTATATGTAATATTAAAAAGCTGTTATTTACCTATCTGCTAAAAATCAAGAAAATATTATTATACAAAGTAATATAACTTACATAAGAGAACACAAATAATTTATGAGTTGTTGGCGTTTGTTTAATTATAATAAATTATTCTAAAATATACATAATGAACTTATGTACAAGTAAAATTAAGGTGTATAATGTCATGTGTGTAATTAATTTTTTTTATCATTTTTTTTGTCATTGGTGCATTTTTTTGTGTGTATGTGTATGTGTTGATGTGTAATAAGTGTTTTGAGTTTTTTTTGTACAAAGCATACTCACATATAAAAATTCTAAAGCGTTTACTAAATCCACCAAGAATCAAATTTACTAAACGCTTTATTCATATACTTCTTACTCCATTTGATTTTGATTTTTATTCTTACATAAGTTTTTGCTTGGCGCATTCCGGACAGATGATGTCGTTTTGATCGGTGATGAAGCCTCTTCCTACCAAACTTGTATGACAAGATGCACAGAAGAAGCAATCGTTATGCCAGTGTCGGTCTTCAAACGAGATGAATTTGGTGCCGCCGATTCCGGTGATGGGCTTCGAGCAGGCATAGCAACGCTTCGCAAACAATTCGCCAAAGCAATTGGCACAATACGGCTTGTCATCGCGGCTGGTGAATCGCTCGCCCGCCAAACTGTTTTGACAGTTCGTACAGGTGAAGCAATCTCTATGCCATGGCTCGTTCTTGTATGTTACACCTCCGCTGGTAATCACCTAAAAATTAAACAGTTAATATAGATTCCATGATTGGATAGTAGGTAGTTAGTATAGTCTTTTTAGGGCTATAAATAATATGATTGACTTGAACTATTTTTAAGTTGCCGTAAATAACCTGAAAGGTTGTTATGATTTTTTCTATTAGCTAGATCCTTACTAGACTCGTTTTGTTCAAATAGTTGGTGAAAGAGATTTGACTGTAAAAAGTTGGAATTGTTATTGCAAATCTTAATTATTATCAAATTAAAAAGTTTTGAATATAATTTAGCCTTTAACATGTTTTAGAAAATTATTCCTAATGTGCTTTTAAATAATGTAATTAACTTAAAAATAATCGTTGCGCCTCCTAAATTTTTGCAACAATCTATTATAATATTTATATTAATATAGAAGCATTTTTTAAAGATACAAAAAATTAGCGTAAATCAAAACAAAATTCATAACTTTTAAAGTATTTGTGAAATGAAATTAAACAAAAATGTTTATGAAATTTTTAAAAACGGTATGCTTTATGATATTTTTTTATAGTTGTGTAGTTTTTTGCCGTAGATAAGTGTTCCCCGAGAAGAAAGGCTATACATTTCAGATATCAAATTAATTAAAAAAAAGAAAATTAAATTAAATAACACACACATAGAGCAATGTCGGGTTCGTTTTTAGGAAAAAAGGTAAAATAAGTTTAAAATTTAAATACAAAAATCGAAATTTCTCTACATTATAATATAATACGTGTTATTTAACTTTATATTTCTAAATTTTTTAATCTGTAATAAGTACAAGGAACATTTTCCCTAAGATTGATATGGAAAGGAGGGAAACAAGATGGAACAAAAATGAATAAATCCCAAGTAATATTAATAGTGAAAAAATATTTAGCCTTCTTAACCAAATTGTAATTTCCAAAAATGATATTTGTTAAGCAAAATTAATGTATTTGTTTATATTTTGGTAAAAAATAGATTGGAAATCTAACATTGGACTTTCAGTGAATTTATTGATTTAAATTTGAAAGATATATAATCTCTCAATTTCGAATTTTGAAAGTATTGTAGATCTTAATCATGAGTTATTTTCAAGTTTATCCAATCGATAACTATGCATATACGTAACAGTACTGTATGTTATTGAAAGTGATGCAATGTTAATTAATGCACCATAAAAATGCATATAATTTTCTTTGTTACAATTTTTGAATAATTATTTAAATAAATAATTCTAATATACATTACATAAAAAAATATAGTTGTAATGAAAATAATTGATTTACCTTGTTGCATTTGATGCAACGTGTAGCGTATTTCTCTTCGTAGCATTTCGCGCAGTAGATTTCTTGTTCGCGTGGAATAAAACTTTGAGTACCAATTGGAACTTTGCACATTACACAACAGAAACATTTCTCATGCCATTGTCTCGTTTTGTACTCCATCTTTTTGGTACCTAAAAAATTAATAAACACTCGAAATTATTCATTATATTGATACAACAAATGGTAAAAATTGAATATAAAACACATTTTGGCGCCACAATGAATGCGCTAAAATTAAATTATATGAATGACAAGAAAATTGTGACAAAACTTTTTCTTATTTCCTCAGTCACGCAAGATTAGGTACTGGCTAATACTGGCACGGTTTTTGAAGATACAAATTTATTTAAAGAACTTTGCGGTAATAAATTATAGAAAATGCAAGTTGGATGGAATCAATTTTCAGTTACATCATAACTTAAACAATTATTTTATCATAAAAATTAACAACAATACAAAGTGCATTTAAATGACATATTATATTTATTTATAACATGTAAGCATGAAAAAAGGCATTTAAACGGAGTATAAACAAGATAATGTTCTTTTATATGCATAAATGAAATCATATATATTATTTATTTAAATATTTTACGTCGTCGAACACGACACGAAATCAAAGCGCTTTATATGGACAAAATAACACACAAAAACTTTTTGATGACTCAAACACTGTAACCCCATAATCCATATATAAATGCCTAAACATCGGAACGAAGGCCATTGTATATTTTTATCGCAAATCAATTAGGAAACTATATAAAAAATGTCAGCCGAATAGAAGATTCTAATAATAAACAACAACAATAATCAAATTAACACAATTAACAGCTAACAAGAATGGTCACCTTAATTCAAGACAGCACATAGCGTTTAATTTAATAATTGCAATGTGGGCACGACCTCGTCATTGACGCTTAAAAAGGGTCACGTTTCTTGAACCAAAAAAGTCACAAATAAAATTAAATATTTTCAATTTGCATCTGGATGGAATAAAGAATTGCGTAAAAGGTGCATAAATTGAGACAATTATAAAAATAGATATAAATTCATCTTGTATGGCTAGCACGTTTCGTCTATAAACACAAACCTAATTGAATTTTATAGGGTTCGCCCATGTGACATCCGGCGCCTAGGGCGCACCGAAACGGCGTATTGTCGCCGGGCAATTCCATCGATAAGATCGCCACATCTTCATTGTTGTCTTTCGCACGCCTAATCCGCTCCTCGCCGATCGTTTTCGTTTGCAGATTAAGACTGCGCTTGAATTGGTCACTTAGCACACCGGCCATTATATATTACTAACGCACACGTTGTTCAATTCGAACTGATACTGATTCACATACGAGTAGTAGAATGCTGGCGCTTTTGACTCATCGGTCCGATGTCTTTAAAAGAACTGTGGATTCGTACCAGGCGTATATAACGAAATGGTCGAATATTTTATACCTTGCAAGGTTAACACAACTACCTACACATCTATCACGGGAGAGTAAAATGAGAAAATAATGATATACGGCGTATTAAAATCGTTAGAGCACCTCGTGCACCTAGCCGATGATGATGAATTTGCGCACTAAGTAAATTATTTCGCTAAATTGTAATAATTAATCAATTGACAAGGCTGCCAATTATTAATTATTGTTCTAATTAGAAACCGCCTCTGTGAATAAATAAAAATTCTGGGTGTAAATTAAACCGGTTGTTATTTAACACCTGATTTTCACGATTAATTAATTATCATCAAAATATGGATTTATCGATTTTTATTAGCGTTTCTCGTAAACTGGGTTAGAATATGTGTAATAATGCACGCTGCTGCTATCTTATCAAACATTTGTTTTTTTTTCTAACTATAATTTTAAACGGCACACCACCAATAAATAATAAAATCACGTAACGTTAAACAATGTTTTCATTTCGTGATTGCATACAATTATTATCGATTGGTGAAAATGTCAATAGGAAGTTTTCAAAGTTTTTGATAAGAGGATGAGGTTTACATCATCTTTATTTTGGAGAGCGATGTGGTCATCTGTTGCTAGACCTTTCACATGTAGAGTAGGAGGCAAAACGCTGCCGTATGTATGTTTTGTATATATGTATGCAAAGCAGTCGCTTCGTGCGCTAATATTTGCTTTCATTGTTGTTGTTATTTTTATAATAATCGAGGAATTGCAATTATAAGCGGCGTGCGGTGTGCAAATCGCTAATGCGATTGGCATGACTTAAAAAACGCGAACGGCTTAAAATACACACAAACGGACTGAATGTAAGTGAATGCAGTACACACACATAAAACAGCAGCGTTTTGTATGTTCCAATCTAGATAGCGTATAATTACGTCCAAGAAAAAGTGCACTAAGCATGTTTGGACGAACAGAAAAATCCATTAAATTCGGCTAATTGATGTACATACATAATGTGTAACTAGTTAGAGAGTACGAGACGGACAGTTTCTAAAACAAAATGTATCATTCATTGTCAAAACATTATGTATTTTTCATGCATGTGTATTACATGAATATCATATTATTCATTTATTATTTTGACATTAATGAATGTAGTACTGTTTTTTGTGTGTGAAATATAATAAACTTATTATTATTGCTATATCCAAGTTATATTGCTTTGCAAGCAGTAATATTGAAAAATTCTCATTTATTTTTATTCCCTATAAAATTGTTTTATTTTTATAGAAGAAGGTCGATATCAAAATTGATATAACAACTTCTCTATTTCCAAACGCAACGTATAAAGTATATATAAAATTGGTATGCAGTTTTCTTTTAGTACTTGTTATATGATAGCTTCATGCAAGCACATGTCATGATTTAAAAATAACCAAAAAAATATCATTTTTAAGTGTTGTAGTAGCAGTCGAAGATCAAAGAATGATTTTCGACGTTAATAGAATTGAAGTTTGAAATGGATCTTATAACCATTGAACCATTTACAAACTATTTTAATGTAGAAAATAGAATTGAATGATAATAATCCACATTGCCAAAGTTTATCTCAAATTTTGTAATATTAAAAAGCTAATTGTGAAATTTTTCCTAGTGATTTATGTACACTTTATTAAATTTCAAAATAAATTAATATTTTTTCTTCTTGAAATAAAAGTATAATATAAATATTTATTAATTCGCTATAAAATACGACATATTTAAACAAGTTATTTTTAACTGTCTCGACAATTTCATAGATTTGCTGATTAAATGGAAGTATTTTCAGATGTTATATGGCATATCAAATATATATAATCTAGAGTAGACTATTTCAGTGCTTAGTCATTTAAGATTCTTGCGCTTTTACATAAAATAGGTAGAAAGTAGGAAATAGATTTACAACTGTTGCTGTATTTTAAGAGTGCAGTGTGCAAAAATTATTTCTATAATAATAATTGGCATCATCGCCAACATATACAAGCACATTTATATCTAACAATATAAAAATAGATGTGCATTCGTGTAAAGAAGACACATTACACACTTTCTCAGTTTGTAAACACACTCACCCGCTCTGAAAATCTCGCCGCATCCATCGCAACGCGACGCGAATTTCTCATCGTAGCAACGTCCGCAATAGATGCGATCAGATCTCGATCCAAATTGCTTATCAACCAGAGATTCACCGCATGCCGTGCACAAGAAGCACGCCTCGTGCCAATGCTTGTCCTTATACGACAAATCCTGCAAGATCATTTATTAGCAACTTAGATTTACTGGGCCGAATTGCACATACCTTGGAATCAATGCCGATAATTTTATTGCATTTTTCACAGCCATTGGCGAACTGAGATTCGTAGCAGGACACGCAGTACGGATGCTCCTCACGCAGGACGTAACGCTGTCCGGTCAGACTTTCATCACATTGCCAGCAACAGAAGTGTTGTCCATGCCAGTCCTTGTTCATCGCCTTCGTGTACTCGCCACTGAAAATAAGCTGCAAATTTGCGCTCGAATTATTCCATCTCGTTTATCAGATTACTACAAGCGAGTTAATTGATAAGCGCATTTGTTAATTAATCCCAAAAAATGGAAGTTTTCGTCTGGAAATGCTGCATTTGATGCATTTGATTGAATAAGCGTTTATTAAAGAAACGTATTTTTGATTGCATTGCGAATCAATAATAATAATCTTGTAAATATTTTATGCGATTTCATTAAATATTTTTCCATAGTGGAAATAAAATTCATGTAAATTATGGCAGTTATAATCTGAATGCGTTTCGAAATAATATTTTTCTTATTATTGGCTAACGCCCAGTTTAAAAATATCTTGGAGAGAACATATCCATAACGAAAAACAGACGTCGTGCTTGAATATTGCACACACATTATAATAAATCGTACATCGAACATACGTCACATGCTGCATATACTGTAAATGTATACCTTAGGTTATTGAAGGGGTACGTGTTGCCATTGTCATGTTGGTGGTGAAGTGATTGGTTTTTGTTTGTGTAGTTAGAGAATAAATTTGTGTCTGATTTTATTTATTTTTTTCAAAGAGTTTTTTTCCAGAAGTGCGCACGAAGTGTTGTAATCGTAATAAGAGAGTAAAAAACCAATCATCGCATTCTTTGTTGGTGGCAAACACGTACCCCTGATTTCCATTCGTGGTGGTGCGTTCGATCTCGGTGATGGTCACCTCGCTGCCGCCATCGTTCGACGTCTCATGGCGCTTGGTCGTCTTCTTCACCTTTTTCGTTTTCTTTTCGGTAACGGTAAAGTTCGAGAACGCCTCAACGTCGCCCATGATTGTTGGTTACGGGAAAATTTGTTTGCGTGTTCGTAAAAGCACTCGAAACCGTACAAATGCTGGACCCCAACTGAATTGTGTTAAGATGGGTAAACGGGCAAAACGAGATTTTCTTACTTTTAGTTCAATGGTATTTTTAGAAAATGATATGGAACGTGGTGCCGCGTGCAATATGCCCTCTTCTCAAGTGAGGTGGGCCGCAAATATATATCAGATATTTGACGCAATCCATTTTTACACATATACATACATGCGGAGTCACTATTTTTTTGTTAAAAAAGCGAAAAACTCGCCGATTGCGTAATGCGCGTTTATTTACATTGTAACGGCAACAAAACTCTTGCAAATAGCGCACAAGAAACAAACAAACAAATTTACTTAAATGGCAACCGCTGTTTATGTAATACCATATTATGGGGGATTGTTTTCATTTCATGTAAATTATTCTACATACTACACCCAGTCAGTGTCATTTTTAAAAATTGCTATCGATTTAATCATTCGTCGTGCGGCGTTCGTGTGCGGAATTGTTGAAAAATTGCAAGAGTAATTGTTTTTCTAACAGTTGTTTTGCTCTAAATTCTCTTACAACGATTTTCCATCTATTTATAGATTTGATTTATTTAAACATAAAATAAAGTGCTTGGCTTAGAATTTCATAGGTTTGTAAATGAAACGCGTTTTTCTATCATGGATTATAAATCTAGCATGACTTAACAAATCTTATCTGGCCGATAAATTCATTTAGCAACAATTTATGCGAAATTCCCAAATACATATATCTTTTGTTCGTTCTTCATTTGATCAGTGTGTGTGTGTGTGTAGTAGGCATCTAAAATATTTAAAATGTTTCAGATGGAAAGCAAAATAAATATGTTACGGCTATAATGTAGCTAAAATAACACACAAACACACACATTTCTTTTTCGCAAAAAACAAATTTATGATTTGATATTATTAAGTCGGCGTGAGCCAAAAGCGATCGCTAACAGATGTGCAGCTAATTGTTCATAAGTAAATATTGATTCCAAACTTATAACTATTATCATCATCATCGTTATTATTAACGAGATTTTTCTCTCTTAGCCAACCAGACAGCATACAA
>JARJDW010022067.1:0-19025 GCA_030264715.1 Adinopsis sp. GC000173 | reverse complement strand
ATGTTATAAGGACAGTTTAATAACTTTGTTGTAAATTACAAAAATCTATAACGATTCCCGAGATGATATGTTTATATAATTTAATTAATTAAAAGTTGGAGGATAAATATCATAAACATATTTCATAAACGTCATTTTAGCGAATTTTGTTAATATTTCAGGACAGTTTAACAACTTTATTGTAAATTACAAAAATCTATAACGATTCCCGAGATCATCTGCTTATATACTTACTTATTTTATAGAGCAAATTTATTCAAAGTTGGAGAATTAATATCATAAACATATCCCCACTTGATTTTAGCGAATTATGTTTCATTATTTGATGCACGCCATAGTGTTCTTACATGCATGTTCACTTTTCGATTCGTGATTTAGCATTTCCCAATTTAAAATTAACTCCAGGAAGAATTGGAATCGTTAAGAAAACGCGTTTGAAACAAAAGCCAGCAATTAAAATTTTCAATTCAATGTTTAAAGCGCCGCAATCAATCATTTTCTAATTAAATACAACAACATAATGAAAACTATTTTCTTACCTGGAATTCGGTTTTTACAGTATACATACCCACATATAGGTAAACTAATTGTTGTATTATATATATTTATAATCGATTGGCAATTAATAATTTTCGCTGTCAAGTTGAAGATGCTGCTAAATTTACTTTTGCAACATCTGCACGTTTAAAATTATCACATATAATTCATATATGCAAATGTTGATAAAAATGCGCACAACTCGTCGCTGGCGTAAATTAGATTTAGACAAAGAATAGTTAGTTGAGTGTCTATGGTAAAAGTCCATAAATATTATTATAGATGATAATTAACATGAACAAAGTGTTACGTAAATTATTTTTAAATAACAATTAGTATGAATAATTATCATTGTATTCGAATAATAAATGATTGAGCAGGCGATCTTCTACGAATAATGAATAAACTCAATCAATCTATTCATATAGTGCTCCAGTTTACTGCGAAAGCAGTAAATTTTATTGTTGAAATTGATGATTAATATCATTCATTAATATTTTGCTGATTCGTCGAAGACGCTTTATTAAACTGTTTTTTTTTTCGTCTAAAGTGCCTTACGGCAATTATTTGCGGATTTAAATTTTTACCAAGTTGATACACTTGCGCTTGTCTGGCAATTACTTAAAAAGTTTGCGATGAACTTGAAACATTTAATAAGGGTAAGCAAAAAATAAAAGGCGTTTTTTATTAGTGTTTCAACAATCTTAAATACAGTGGAATCCCGAGAATTTTATTGGTTATTTAAATCGCTAGTTTAATATAAAAAATTCCATATCCATAGACGCAAAGTAGTACAGAAATACAAGAAGTGTTAAGATTAAAAATGAACAAAGCGCATCTTTAAACGTTTAATAGAAACTATTTTCGTATTAACGAAAAAGTTATTCATTAGTTTTTCATCAACAATCTAATCATAATTCGTTCCGGAATTTATTCATAATTTGAATCACTCATTATGCAAAACAATAGTTTCCATAGCGTTCATTATAAAAAATGGAAAATTCCTTTCATGTTACTCAAAAAGGCATCAAAAATACTTGATCCATAGACTCTAAGAAGTGCAAATGATCAAAGTCCATTTCCAAATATTTAATTGAGACTGTTTGCGTATTGAGAGGAAAAGATTGTTTTAGTTTTGTAAGGCAAAAAACTTTTCTCTCATTAGTATTTCATCAACAACCTAACATACAGTGAAACCGCTTATAACAAGCATCGTTCGTTCCAGAATTTATTCATTACTTGATGCAAAACAATTTTCCCCTATAGTTTAAAACAAAAATGTTTCAGGTCACTCAAAAACATTAAAAAAATCCTATTTCTATATATTATACACAAGTATTACTCAAAAAATACAATAATATTGTATATATGGAGGGTTCAGGGTTAAATGGAACCAACTCGGTTTTTATTAAATTTTATTAAATTAATCCATCTTAACACTCAGTAGGAATTAATTAATAAAATACCTAGTCAAATTTGTATCATTACGTTGATGTGGTATGCTTCCCGTAGATTGAAATCATGAGAATTGAATTGGAACTCTGATTATACGTCAACCTAACGAATTAAATTTGTGAAGAAACCGTGTTTGTTAATTAATCTTCACTAAGGATTAAAACTGGTTCATCAAAAGCTTAACATCCTAACGTTAGCTCCGGTACAATTTTAAGTAATAACTAATTTTTTAATCTAAAATTGTCAAAATTAATTTGTTTTTGTTTATTTTTGCGAGTAAAACATTTACTTTAATATTTTTTCTTATTTGGCCTCTTATTTTTGTTAATAAAAATTATTGAATATTATGTAAGTTAGTCACTAACATTTACCTAACGCTAACCGATAACTTTATCATAATGAAAATAATATAAACACTACGAAATTGGGACGTTTTAAATTATATTGGAAAATTTTTATGTCAATAGAATAGATTTTCTATTAAAATAGTTTTAAAAACATCGTTATTCTACTCGAATTAGTGCTGCAAGTACTGCCAACTACAGGAAGATGTTACTAAATACGACACAGTAAACTAAATGACGTTTATTTACAATAGTTTATAGGTTATGATCGCCATGATAAAGCTAGTGACGAAAATACGGGCACTATTAGAGTACCTTTAGTATGCTGTAAGTACATAAATGTGAATAAAGTTTAATTGTGAAAATTTTCATTCAAACCAAAATTATTTTTAGATATTTTCTACTTTTGCAGTCGCTCGTTATGCGAATCCACATTATTCAATTTGTTTTGTTCATGCGGTTATTCGAGGCACTCGATACGTGTCTTGATTGTATTAATTCAATGAAAAAATAATAAAAAAAACATTTTAGTTTCTTTGTTGTAAAGTTTGTAAATAAATACTCATGCTGCAGAGATGTCTGATAAAGTGAAAAGGCAAAGACGTATAACATTACTTGAGTCATTAATTATGCAACCAAATGCAGAAATACTTAATATAAAAATGAAGTCCGCGTATATTGCAAATTATCTGTACGTTATTTGAATATGATCTACATGTTAATTAAATTACAGCTCTCTGCACTTTTTCATTCTTATTTACTCGCCTATCATGTCAGAGATACTCGTATATGTATATTTTGCGCCAAACTAACCATCACTTTTTCTACACTTGGCCTGCTCAACTATTCCAGCAAAGTGTCTTTATTTATGTATTTAATTAAAATTGTGTTGAATTATGTCGAGGAGGAATTGTAAATTATGATAGCAGATTAACAAAAACAGTAAAACGTATTGTTGCATGAACAGTGAGAGATTACGTTTTCATTACACAAATAACGTTTGTTTCAATTCCCAGCAGTTTTATTTACTCTTTTTTTTAAATAAGTAATAACTATTAATTTTTTTCGTATAATCTGATAAATGTATCCAACAATTACTTAACAGCTTTATATCAATTGTAACGTTAAAAAACCGACAATTATGTTGCTATATATACGTTTTAAAGAGAGAAATGTTTTACTATTATTTTAATTAGCTTCAATGTAATGTAGTTTTTAATGGTTTTAGAGGTAATTTATTCCCTCCATGGCAAAGTATGAGTCACAATTTTGTATTATTACCGAGAATTGGCAAAACAGTAAAAACTATTGTTGAAATGTAGTGAGAGATTAACGTAATTAACTTATTCTGCGAATTTATACCTAGTTTTAAAGTAATTAGGTAATGTTTAGGTACTAGGTTATATATATACTTAAAGTATTATGTCGCCTTAAAATATCTGTTGAAAATTTTATCACTGGTTTTAAAAACGCTTTTTAATTGCTAAAGTATTGCAATCATAGATTTTAATAGAAACTTATTAGAAATGACACTAAAGGCAAGACACTTACTCGTTATTTGGGGTTCGTGAAAGGATCTAAATTTGCCATTATAGTTATTTGGAACTTCATCATATATCTAAAAACTTAAAAAATGCTTAAAAGTATAAAATACAATTTTGATTCAAATATGTAAAGGTGTTATTGTTGTTCTTGGGCTGCAATATTTGTAAAGGGCCGTAAATCTGATTTTCCCCAGAGCCCGTAAGTGACTAAATTAGGCTCTGTTATAATGTAAATAAATGCGAAGAAGGTTAATCTCCGTGTAATGAGAGGGAAAAAACGTAACCTTTGGCATATAGGAACACAAGAATTTGTAAACGTTTTTTTTATTTTCAGATTGTAATTTTCTATTTTTACCTTAACGCAAATTTTTCTATTTGTTTTTAACGCATTTTACAATTCAATTTTTTACACATATTTTTTTACTAATGTTTTATCTTCTCTTAAGGTTGTCAATGCTGTAATCTTAAATATTCCTGACATTTCCACAAAAAAAACAAGGTTGGCAATGCTTTATTCTTAAATGTTTCTGACATTTTCACCAAAATAACAAGATTGGCAATGCTGTATACAATGGTATACAATCGTATACTATTGTTTTTATTAACCAATGATATATATCATTGTTATTAACCTATAATAAATGACAAAAAATCTCTCATTAAAATTCGAGATCGTGTCATTAGCTTTAATAGTGAATTAAAGAATGAAGGATTAAATATGATTATGAAATCGGCTCTAATTGTAAGTGTGAGTACTTAAATTTATTTTTATTTTATAATTGTTGTTCAACTATGAAGACATATTTCATACTAATATTTCTATCGGAAATTGACAAAACTATAAAAAACATTGCCAAAACGTAGTAAGAGATTAACATAATTATGTTATTCTACACATTTATACCTACTTTGAAAGTAATTAATTTTGGTGTACTTACTTACAAACTTACTTAAGTTTTATGTCGTCTTAAAATATTAAATATTTGTTGAAAAATTTATCATGTTTTGATAGTGAAACGGTTTAAGTACGTAAATTTATTGCTGCCTTTTAATATAGTAGTCGTGTGTAGTTTATCATAAACTTTAAAAGTATCATTTTCGTGTGTATGCAGTTTCAAAATTTCTAAATAATACCTACGTGGTGGCTATGTAAGAATTTTGAATTATTACCACGGAATTACTGACATTATTATAAATTATTGTCGAAATAATGCTGCGAGATTAACGTGATAGATTTGCTTTTCTGCATTTTGTGGACTTCGTCATATACATACTAATGTGTAATTCATTTTTTAGTGGGAATTTATCGTACAACATTTATTTCTTGGCGCAAGCTAATTTAAAACATAATTGATAGGTTTCCTTCCCACGCGTATTTTCAGGTTAGGGGAAACTTGCATTAATAACAGTTTAATTAAATTATTCGCAAATTAACAACTTTATCGTTATGTTTGTAGTTCGTAGGCGTAAACATTTTTGTTTTGATGACCGCTGCTAATTTAATCGAAATCGCTCGATATGTTTAGTTTGCATTTTGTGCTAATCGGTGCCGTATGTTTTTTTTGGCTATGTACAGTTGCAAGTAATGTTAATTATTGATGAAGAGTGTTGGTCGTCTGGATCAATTATGTTTTATCGTTTAATAAAATTTGTGAATGAATACAGACATTGATAATTTAGTAAATAGTAAGTCATATAAATAGAAAATGAAAAATTGCGGGAGAGTTTTTTCCTACTGTGAAGCAAATGATTAAAGAAATAAATATTTTTAGTGTATTATTTTTGTGCTAATTGTGTTAATATTATTTTCGAAAAAACAACACATCAGGAGAAAGAAAGTTATTCATTTCAATATGTTTATTTTTTCACTTTTTGGGTATTATTGTATGCATACAGTTCTTATCACTATAAATTACTTGAAAATATTACAAAATTTATTATATTATCTTGAATAAAATGCCATGTTTATTGAAGGATTATTTCAAATTGATATTATGATAAAAGTATACACAGTTACATTTTGGTAAGCACAGTAGTAATTCGTAATTCTAAAGGAATGGAGTTTTTTTATTATGGTTTATGAAAATCTGGATTTAAAAAATAATGTAAAAGACTTCCAAAACGCAATGAAAGATTTTAATCCAAACTGTTCGTTCAAATAATAACAGGTAAAGAAAGAAACTTTTAACATTTCTATCAATTTCTATAATAAGCCAGTCATGTAAGCAGTATGTAGCAAAGTTGTTGCAAGAATGATAGAAACATTATCAAAACATTGTATAATTAATCAATTACAACAAAAACCGATAGAATACATCTGAGTAAATTTCGTTGTTGTTTTCAAAATTACTCATGTAAATAGTAACCTGGCTTTATTCATAGCGCGATTCCACCTGTGGTATTTCTATGGTGATAAAATCTACCAAGTACATTATTTGGCATTTTAAATTAACAATTTGGTATCTACCTATAGCAAAATTTCTCATATTTACAAGTGCTGAACATTAGATATAATTCAGTTAACAATTGGTAAAAACATTAAACATAATATCTATGTAATATTTTATTTATCTACTTCTCAGAATAAAAAATTAGTCATGTAAGTAATAAAATTTTAACAAGAACTTATTTCAATCGTGATAAGGATTAACAAATATGTTATTTGGTATTTTAAATTAACAATATAAGGAAGTGCGGTAAATTTCTCATTATAAACAAGTGTTGCAAATGTAGATATTATGTATTATATAGCAAACAATGACTAAGAATTTGGAATTATTACTCGAATTGAAGCAAACACGAAGGTCTATTGTCGAAATAAAGCGAAAGATTAACATAATACATTCCAATTTTGTGGATATTCTGCGAATTTCATTAAACAAATAACGCTTATTTCAATCTCGTTGTGTTTTTATGGAATGCGAACGGCAAATCCCTATTAATAACCCGTGTGGGGCGTTGTTTGGCCATACAATAAAAGGCCTTAATAACCGTCGGGGTTGTAAACCCACCGCAGTAGGTGCCTGCCTGCGTCGATTTGCCTTCGGGCGATTAGAACTGGCTCCACAGAGTCCTTGTCGGCCCTTGACTCTCTCATGAGTATATATATATGTGTGTGTGTGTGAGAGAATTTCATCTCACCTAGAAAGCGATAATTCATCATCCGTACCACAACAACACCAGCGCAACAACAACAAAAAAACGGAAAAAATGTGGCAGCAGCGAAACGCATTCTTCGGGGAGGGAGAATATTTTACGTGCAGTATTAAAATTTACTTCCGCTATAAAAGTAGGATTAATTTCCATCGGAGGAAGTCGCTCATTATGCGCCAGAGCAAGACGTAAATAATAATTAATTTACGTAACTGCTCTTCGCATCAAGGGATGGACATCCTCATGCGTGTTGATGTGTGTGTGATCTATGCCCTTACGCGCGAACAAACAAACACAGACATTGAATGCGCTCGCCTTTTTCGTAGACTTATCGATTTTTTTATCGTCGTACAAGTTCATGGCTAATAAACGCAACAAAAAACGTATTTATATCGGGCTGTGTTTATTGGCAGGGGGCTCTTTATGCCTTGATGGCAGAGCAACATCGAAGAGCAAAGTCATGTTCAGCCTGTTCCACTTTGTTCATCATCATTCTCATATTATTATTATTATTTTTTTAAATAGTTGTTGTTGGAATTGAAACCTAGATTTTATAAAGCGCATAAATCATAAAAACAACATGATGGAACGGGCGCGCTTGATAAATGATGTATTTTTTACCGTCGACGAAGAGATTAAAAAACGCACACATACACAGACATATCTACACATATCGTTTCTTTATTTTATTTATTTATCAATTAATTTGCAAGCGATTATTTCGATACATTGTGCAGCTGGAAAACAAGGAAAAAACAAACAAACATTTTGATTATCTTGTCGTTAACGAGCGGTTTTTTTATTGCATCTGAACTTTATATTTATATCTACGCATAATTGATGACACTTCGACATAAATAATATTTTATTACCAGCGATAATAAGAATCGCTTCTTTGGCTTAATTAATATATTCAAATATAATTAGCGTTTTCGACCAAAAAATATTGCAAACTTTTCGTTTCGACCAGACAGGAAAATAAGCATAGTGAAAAATGATTTATTGGTAAAATTTTACGATTGTTTATTTATTGAGTTTTTAACAGAAAAACTATACGAGCAAGTCTGGCTTTTTATGGTAAAAGTTTAAAATTCTTGCAATTCTTTATCATTTTGTTGCTATTTGGGGCGATGAACTACAGTGTACTGAAATTACCTAATAAATCATCGATAATAATAGAAAATTATTCGAAATGATATTATAGTAGTAGAGGATAATGCAGTCAAATGTTGCCATGTAAGCAAATGCGAATGAAAAGAGAAAAAATACCGTAAAACTTGACGTATAGGAAGAAGCTGAAGAATTTCTTAATGTTTTTTTAAATTTTAATATGCTGAAGTTTATATCAAGATTTTCATTATTAAGCGATCATCTAAATTTACAATAAAATTTATAATTATAATGTCATTTATAATATTATCGGTAACTAGAAGGGTGTGGGAATATATTTTTCTCACATGAAATATTGTATAACATCTGGTGGTTGTAGCATATCTTCTTCGTTTATCAATGAGAGATCCCGCTTTGGATTTGCAGTGTTCCATAACTATTTTCAACCCAAACGAGTAATGCACTGTATGGAAAAGGCCATAAAGACCGGTGATCTTTGATAAAGCAACAATTAGACGTGTTACAACCACCAGATTTTTATAATAATAAAATTATTCCTACACCTTCCTATAAATATTATTGAATAAAAATTTTGCATTCATATATTCATCGATATCTCAATATAAATATTGGTAAACGACATCCAATATCAAAAAAAGTTCAAAATAATGAGTACTCAGGATACAAAAGATTGGAATACGACAATTTTATTCAATCAAATTTTATCTATTATCGAAAATTTCGATGTAAATATTAGTAACAACTAATGTGAAAAGAATTAAAAGAGTATTACACAATGTGCACTGAGTATAATTGGAATACGACACATAATTCTAGTGCGTCTTATACGTTGGGCTTTACGGTAGTTGAACTAAACTAACATAAATCAGGGTTTGAGGTTTAATGAGCTACGGAATTACATCTAAAATTGCTTAATAAATCATAGAAATTATCTGAAATGATAGGTAAATATCCACTTTAGTAAAAATAGTCCAATGTTGCAATTTATACAAATGTAAATTGCTGCGTAAACTCGGCAATATAAAATTTGAGTTAAAAATTTCAACATTTTAAATCTACCAGTAGATAGTAGTGTTCTAACGTGTAATTTATTTATATAAATATTTAAATGTTTTGCCTATCTCTTATTTTTAACGTAATGTAAAATTCTCTTGGATGGTGCATTACGCCGACACCGGTTAATTAAATTAATATCTACACACAATTTACTGTTAGAATATATTTTTATAATAATATTCATTAATTGCACACTGTAATTAAAAGGTAAAATATCGAAAGGAAACTTAAAGTTTATTATTGTATGGATTTAAATAATATACCTATATTTGCATTCTTTATAATAGTATAGAAAGTTTCTTGAAAAAGTTATCTTGTTAATCAAAAAACGATATATAATTGACTAAAATTTAGTGACTTGAGTAAAACTAGAATAAATCGCAGTTTGAGCTTCATTAAGAAAGCAATTTGAATCTGAAATTGCTTTATAAATCACTGATAATATTAAAAATATATGAGGATAGTAAAACGTTGCACTTTATGCAGATGCAAATCTTTACAAGCTCTGTAAGGCACAAAAAATACCTACATATAGTAGCAATTGATGAATGTTTTGCCGGCTTGAATTGAACTAAAACAAAACGCACATTGAGCGATGGAGTTAAGTGGATTAAATTATTCGAATATTACTCGAAAATATTGACATATTATGCAATCATATGCAAAAAACTATACCATGTGCAAGGGAAGAAACAAAAATTGTAAATTTAGTAAACTGATGCAAATTGCAGTATGAGCTTCATTAATAAATCAATTTGTATCTACTTAATAAATCATTGATAATAATGAAAATATATGAAACTTATAACTTAAGAAAAAAATTGTATTTTATCGACTTGAGTAAAATTAAAACAAGTCATGTGTTGTGGTTTATTGAGCGATTGATCTTAAGAATTATTAGCCAAAGAAAGCACTATGTTATGCAATGAGATGCAAAAAAAACTATACGATGTGCAAGGAAATAAATAAATTGTGGGAATTTACGAATATTTAGGGACTTAAGCTAAATCGCAGTATGTGGTTCATTAATAAATCAATTTGAATCTACGTAATAAATCACTGATATTAAAAATACATGAGAATAATAAAACATTGTAGGTTATATAAATGCATTTTTAAAAAAAGTAGCAACTAAGTGATTGGAGCAAAACTAAAGCGACTAAAACAACTACAATACGCTTTGAGGTTTATTGAGCGATGGCTTTAAATCGAAAGGCATACAATTCGTATTAATTTAGGTTAATAGGGTGTCTAATCGGTGCCTACACCCATTATCAAGCAGTTAGCAAAAATAGCGGGCCCGAATGGGAAGTTCGCACGCAAATGTCATCATCCATCGGCTGTGTGAGTGTGATTGTGTGTATTTAGGGCGCAAAATCGTTGAAGCGTTAAGATGCGGCGGCCGTGAATTAACCTTCGCTATGCGCTTTGAAGCGCGTTCGCCCCATGAGGATTGCGGCCACAATGGGCCTTAAATTGAAACGACAATGGAACATTCATATGAAATTCTCCTATTATCAACCACATGTTCGCTTATTATATTATAATATTATGCATTAAGACCGAGCATATGCGACGCTATTATAATACACTCTACCTAACTGTACACTCGCGTCCACGAAAAAGAGGCCGGGTCACCCAATCCATTGCGACGACGAGATCATTTATTAACGTAATAATAATTTACTGTGCAAGTATCAAAAATAGCAACAACGCCTGTATAATATAAATCTGAAGGGGAAATAGGCATTTCAATTATTTTCTAATTAAGTTATTCGATAAATTTTGATGTTAATATTGAGAATATTTCTCCGCGTCTTTAGATTTTTCATTTGTGTCATTATTTACTAACTTAATAATTTACTGGGAGTATCAAAAATTGCAACGCTTCTATAAAATTTGCGTGAAAATTCCGAAGGGGAAATACTTTCTTGAATTATTTTCTAATTAAATTACTCGAAACGATAAAAATTTGTTTATTTTGTATGAATTTTGATGTTAGTTATTTTCCTGAAATATAATATTTACTGACTTNGACTTAATAATTTTCTGGGAGTATCAAAAGTAGGAACAACGCTCATATATAATTTTCGTGAAAGTTTCGAGAAGGAAAATACTTTAATTACTTTCTAATTAAATTAAAGTATTCGAAATACCAAAAATTTTATTTATTTTATGAATTTTGATGTTAGGCACTCTATATTAATAATATTTTTCTGAATCTTTAGATTTTTCATTTGTGTTATTATTTACCAACTTAATAATTTACTGTGAATATCAAAAATAGGAACAACGCTCATATAAAATTTGCGCGAAAATTCTGAAGGGGAAAATACTTTAATTACTTTCTAATTAAATTGAATTAAATTATTCGAAAGCATAAAAATTTTGTTTATTTTATGAGTTTTGATGGTGGGTGCTTAATATTAATAAGATTTTGTTGCGAATTAATATGTTATATTTTTTTATTTAAAAGCACAAAAGAGAAAATAAAACATTGACATTTTCGGTTTCCAATTTAACACAAACAAATATTGATAGAATATTAATCAATTATTATGCGAGCCCTGTTCATTAGTGTGGTCTCTTTAGGACAAGGCTTTACATTATATTAGTAAAATTACACAACTGCGATTTTGTCCAAAAATGGGTGTGCGATTACGTGCAACAATATCAACACCCATTCAAATCGAAAGCAAACAATTTATGCAAATAATTTGAAAATTAAACTAAACTTCTATTTGTTATTCAATTTTCCTCAAACCTTCTATCGATATGGATTTCTTAAAATTCCAGATAGATAAATATTTATAGTTTTTATGGAACATCTAATATTCTGGCTTTTTGCAAAAATTTTGGGTTGTCTTGCTTACATTTTAGCTTCCTTAAAAAATGAATATGTATTTAAAGAGTTTGGGTTAAAAATGTGCTTTCTTATGGACAAACCTGTACAATGAATGTACAATGAAGGGACGTAACTATGATTTTGTACATAAAAAAGTGTGCGATTACGTGCAATAAGATCAGCAAACAATTTATATAAATAATTCGATAATTAAACCAAATTTTCATTAATTGATATTCACTTTTTATCAAATTTTGCAAATGCTGTCGATGAGGATTTCTTAAAATACCACATAGATAATTATTTATATTTTTTATGGATTTGATTTTTGCAAAAATGGTTGGGTTGTCTTGTTTACATTTTAGCTCTGATAAAAGACAATACATATTTAAAAATAAAGGATAGCAAAATATGAATAACACCGAGTTGTGACGTAACCAAAAGTAAGAATAGTCAAAGGGCACAGCTACGATTTTGTACAAAAATGGGTGCGTAATTAAGTATATTAGCAAATAATTTATATAAATAATACGAAAATCAAACCAAATTTCACAAATCCTATCGATTAGAAATTGCAAAAATGTTGCTTGTCTTATTTACATTATAGCTTCCTTCAAAACAATAAATATTTAAAAATCAAAGCTAACAAAATTGTAAAGCCACCAACCAGTGCGCTTTCTTATGGACATGGCTGTACACTGAAATAGTCAAAAGGGAACAGCTAGCGCAATTTTGCCCAAAAATGGGCGTGCGACTACGTGCAACAATATAAACACAAATTCAAATCGAAAGCAAACAATTTATGCATATGTATGTGTATATACACATTATTTATTTAATGTCAACCTTGAACGATTCTTTTATCTGTATGTGAAACTATGCAAAGCGCAATTATTTGTTGTAATGCCGCCGTGCATATTACGTCACCTTGCTGTGTTTTTTCCACAATGAATTCGTAATTTCGAACAGAGCGTGTGTGTGCGTTTATTGCGTCCGAAACGTGTTCGATTCACGCTTTCATAACGCCAGAAAAAAGGAGGGTATGCTTTCAATAAACGCGTTCGTTTAATCATTGTTTGTCGCAACATGCAATTAAAACATACAATATAATAGAAATATCGACGGCGCATAAAAATTCTGCGCAAAGCAAAAAGGCAGCAACATCAAAAATTTAATTTGTTTGCGAAATGTCGATTTTTCCTCCCCAACAACAAGTTAATCACTATGGTGCTACTACCCATTGACCCGAATTAAACGAAATCGTTTTGATTGGGATTGAACCCCTCTCGAGTCTAATCCGTCGTATCAAAACAGAGCGCAAGTAACAAAAAAATAGGTTTTGCGAACATTTGGCGCACTTCACAGGAGTGTATCCATAACGAAGAGGGGCCGCTTCGCTTACACTGCATTGTAAAAAGTGCGCAATTGAAAACAACAAGGTGATTGAAGGACAGATGTGCGAGTTGAATACCTTTTCGTATACAATGCTTAAAAAACCATCCCCCATATCGATGTGTTTTCTCTCCTTTTTTATGATTGTGAATATAAAACGAATGTTCATCATGCAACAACGAGATTTTAATTAATTTTTTCCTGCAAGTCTTCGGATAATGCTTATGGGAAGCCGTACCAACCGGGGATTAGTTTACACTTTACGATGAAATTTCGCGCGCCCGTTAATTAAATTAAACAGCGCCTTGTTGCCTAATTCGACCCAAGTACGTAAGTAAGTATGTACAAACAAAGAATGTGTTGCTGATGTGGCATCGATTCCTTGACTCACGAAATAGTTGAGCGTGTGTATGGGCTTTGAGAAACGTATCGGTTTACATGTCGAAGATAGTTTTTGCGCCTTTGGGGAGGAGAAGTTCGTTCCGGGAAACAGTCACCAGGCCCCCAATGGATAGATTTAAATGTTAATCTTTTTCTCTTATAGCTGGAAGTTGAAAAGGTCTATTGATTTACGAAATATCGGCGTTTAAATCACGCAGAATGGCACAGGACAGCATTTGCTTGAGGGTGTTCGTCAACAAACTTACATTTTTGCTTTATCTTGGCGATACTCAAGTTTCTCAAATTTTGCTAAATTTAATAGAAAATCTAAGCTAGATTTTTGGTAGGATTTATTAATAGAAAGCTTCCAAAACTAATATACATACTAAGAATTTAAGTAATTTTGCGGTCGGTAGCTTATTTTCAATTCTGATATGTTGTTTTAAAAATTGGATGTTGGATTGACTGTTCCAATAATTGAATGAAAGGCGACTTTTAGCAAACTGGCAACTAAACTATAACTTTTATATTCTACCGAGCAACTATTGATTCACAGCTTTATTTTACTGCGAATCCCCTTTCAAAGTGCAATACAAGTTTTTGTAAACATAAATAATTTATATTTTCATAGATAATATCTTATTTAGGTATACAACAATATTTTTGAAATGATCTTACAGTCAAAATGTAAGGTTTCTTTTAATTTTGCACGAAAATTATTTTTGTGTGCGAATTTAATGAATCTTAGATGGAACCCATCAATAGTTTGGCAGAACCCTAAGGGAACACCAGTTGGAAATCGCCGTTATAATAGAATTAACACCAGCTGTTTTGTCAGTTAGCGATTTTATAAAAAAATCTTAAGTTTAAAATGCTGTTGTATTACTGATGCTTAAGCTGTCCTTTACAAATCATAGCTTAGATTTTTTTATTATTAGGTGATTATTGTGAAAAAAATTGTGGTCCAATAGTGAGTTCCCCCCAAAAGTTTCATAAAGTTTCGATTTTTGTCATTTTGGTCGTAATATTAAATATTTTAATTTAATTTAAACTGTTGCTTATTACTGATTTTCCTATTGAAAATTAATTGTTGTCTAAACATTATGTAAACATCCTGTATGTTGTTGCCAGAATCATTCACGCTTCATTTTGAACGCGCTACAGAAACTCGTTCGTTTTTTCCATCCCTAATAAAATTAAAGACTAATCTTATCTAACTAATCTCACTAATATTAAACATTCTATATTATCTAGTTTAAATGACTTTAAAACTATTGCATATTGTTGATTTGCCAATTAAAATTTAATTGTTTTCTAAACATTTTGTAAACATCCTGTATGTTGTTGGCGGAATCATTCGCACGAATAAAACACGCGCTTAATTTCGGACGCGCTACGGAAACTCGTCCGTATTTTTGCACCCCCTAATAAAATTAAAGACTAATCTTATCAAAGCAACTTCTCCCCTGGCGCGCGTCTTAAAAACGTCGAGCATATGAACAACCGCTCCCCTTCTTCTTGCACACATACACACACATACGTTCCATCATCATCAACTTTACCGGCAAGGAAGGACCAAGTTTCTTTCACATGGCGGAAACTCAAAGGCAAACACCACTACAACAACAACAACAAGAACAACAACAATAAAAAAACTTTTGCGCTCGTGAGGGATGCGCTTGTCGCTCGTCTGTGCTTAGCGGCAGATAATCGAATATTAAATGGCAGCAAAGTTAATTTTGTGAATGGAGCGATTCAGCGCGTTATCGCCAGTTTGTAGTTACGCAACTCTCGATTGTATTTATATGCATGTATGTATGCCAGCGCAGCAATTAGATAAGGAAGTTGTAAACATTTTTCAGTGAATGAAAAGCGTTCGTCATTGCGCTGCTGCAATAAAAGCAGCAGCGTAGTAATGAATGCAGCTAATTATGGTTCATTAGTAGGGAGCGCTGCAGATGGACGCTCTGTTTTAATCGATCAAGTTCCGATTATGGATCAGCTGCTCGCAAAGATTGCAGGAAACGTGCAGTCTGCGTGAAAAAAAAACTCACGGAGGGTTTAATGCATCTATCTCTACTGAGTGTTTAAAATGCAGTTCAACTCTGATGGGTCTTTAATAAGTGGTTTTATGTTGAGTTGGTTGAGTTAATCGAGTGTTAAGTGATGATGTTTTAGTAGATCATGAAAATTTGATTAGAAATTTGTTCAAGGGGTTTTATGTGGTTTTTTGAATTTGTATAAAACTTTTTACAGAGCCTATAAATGCGAATTGTAATTGTAAAGGGTAGGAAAATTCCGAAAACCATTTGTAAGACAATACTCTAAAATTTTAAGAGGGTTTTAAAACAATTCTCGTTTTATTATATCTGCTCTACGATGGAATGTTTAATTAGCTAGCTGAGAATGACAAAATTTGAATGTAAATTGATTAAAAAATGTATGGAAATCGCAAAGATTAGAAAAACTCAAAGGTATTTTCAATGCTTTAGAGCTATTTTATGGAATATTGCCTTTTTCTAATGGAGCGTTACACTACGAACTTTATTATTGTTAAAAATATCAAAAAAAGAGAATAAAATTGTATCTTTTCATTGATATTCTTTGAAATTATTTTATAAACTATTGAATTACTTAACAAATATACAGTTTTAATCTATGAAAGAGCAAAACTTTATTCTAAGTGGAGCTATCAGTTGGGACAAGTTTAAAATAGTAAAAGATAAAGATTATTTTTGGAGAAATTGGAAGGGTGTTAATTTTATAAACATTCGGATAATGCTTCTTTTGGAGATAATTGAAATTAGTGATTATTTCGTGTAGTTTGCTTTTAATAATATCAGTAAAACATTCAAAGTTGATTTGGGCTTTAACAGAACTTCAACAAAAAGCCACTGAAAATCACAAAAGTTGAGGTTAGCTGACTTACAAATAGACACATTTCGAAGAAATAAGTAACATGCTTACATTTCTGAAGCTGAATTACAACAAATTGTCATTTCATTAAAAAAAGAAATTTTAATAAATGTATAAAAGTTTGGTTAAGGTAAACCTTATATTGTATTTCGAGAAAATTGTAGTCACTTTCTATACAAAAATGTCTTAATTATATAAACATTTAGTTTTTGTAGAAAAAATGCAACTATTTTTGCAAAGAAAAATTCTTAAAATATGTAAACACAATAGTTACTTTTTACTTGAATTTTTTAGTCATAATTTGATGCATTACCTACCCTACCTAACAATTATAAAAATGAAAATGAAAATGTCTTAATAGACATTATGAACACCCAGGTTTTTTAGTGAGAATGTAATTATTTTAGCAAAGTGGGGCTATGCCATGATGAAAATTTAACACAATTAGTGAATGTAGCTTATTTGAAGGTGGAGCGTGCACGGTGTTTGGAGGGTGCGTTGCCGGCGCCTTATATCTCTCGTTTGCGCCGACGTGCGCCGCCAACGAATACACCCGTGCTATATCTGATAAATAAACAATGATTTCGGTTGAGATTTCGGCGCTTGCATGCAAATAGCCGCATTCCCCACGACGTGCGTCTTTTTTACGGCCCATGCATGGGAATGATAAAAAGGATGTAGTGGTGGTTTTTGGTGATGGTGGCTTCACTCAATGCGTGTGTGTGTAATAAATTCTTTAGGCTATATAATAACCCATTCAACTGCAAATGACTGCGTCGAAGTTTCGCCCGCCAAAAAAAAAATACATCCGGCGATCGAACGTGATGTGGAAAGCGAATCCGATTCGATTAAGCAATGAAAATAAATTTTACGCGGCCGGCGCTAGTATAAATATTTTATATGATTCCACGTCGGATATTAATTGGGCGTACGCCGGGACGATCCAAAAAAACGGTTTTTGCAGCTGCGCCGATTTAACTTTTTCGCTTTTCTAAGCAAAAGAAAAATCTCTTAAGTGATGTTATTGTTTCTAGGCGTACATAAAACAATATTCTATTCTATTGGCGCGCTTCTTCATCGATGAGCACAAGAATTTCGATTAAATTTCGTTTAAATATTTTATGTTTTATATTAATTTTGTCTATACGATAAAAAGACAGTTTTTGCAGCCGCGTTCATTTAACTTTTTAGCTTAGAAAAGTAAAAAAATCTTGAGCGGTATTATTGTTTCTAGCCGTGCATTAAACAATATTGTATTCTATTTGCACGTTTCTTCACCGATAAGAACGAGAACATAAACAATATTGTGTAGGCTTCGACTGAATTTTTTTGGCTGTACTGTAGTGATGTGATTGTCTAACTCTACTATAAAAAAACGGTTTTTGCAGCTGGGTCGAACAAACTATATCGCTTTTCTACGCAAATAGACTCTTCAGTGATGGTATTGTTTCTAGCCTTATTTTTGTGTATAAAACAATACCCTATGCCCATTTTTATCCATGAGCACATGATCATAAACAATATTGTGTAGGCTTTGACTAAATTTTTGTAGTCATCAATCTAACTCTAAATATTTTATATTAATTGCGCGTCCGCTATACTGCAAAAGATGATTCATTTCACATAACTTTTACAAAAAATGATTTTATTTTTTTTCATAGCATTTTTAACATGTCAGTTACATATTTTAACTATCGTCCCAAGATATTTTTCGGTTTTTGAAAGTGTTACGCGAAAAACAGAGAATTTAGTGTTTTGCAGCATCAAAAAGGTTGAGATCCGCTGCTTTATATATGTTCTTATAACTGTGTAGATTCAACTCTTTTGCTTTTCTAAGCAAAATGCTGTTATTGTTCCTTAGTGCACCAAACAATATTCCATTCTATTTGCGCACATCTTTGCCGATGACTACAAACAATATCGTTGAGGTTCGGAGTGAATTTTTGCGGTCGTATTGCGGTGTTAGTTTAAATAATTTATATGAATTTATGTCGGATATTAATCTATGACCAAAAAACGGTTTTGCAGCTGTGTTGACTTAACATTTTTTGCTTTTCCAACGTCTTGAGCGATATTATTGTTTCTATGAATACATGAAACAATCGTCTATTTGCGCGCATCTTCATAAACATAAACAATATTGTGTAGGTTTTGACGATAATAAATTTTAAGTACGTTGGTGTGTTGTGGAGACAAAAGCGTTGCATACATACGATGATGCGCCTAATCTGAATTCAGATGACCATCAAAGGGGGTGGATCGACGATCATA
>JARJDW010022063.1:0-13756 GCA_030264715.1 Adinopsis sp. GC000173 | reverse complement strand
TTTTATCGATTAAAAAACGATTCGTTATTTGTAAATGAGGTACTTGTTTAGAATACGGGCCTCACCTCAAAAATCGACGAAAATATACCAATCGACGCGTTTTTTAATTTCAAACAACTTTTTCCTTTGACAAAGTTTTACAGCAATAGGGTTATAAAATCTATCAAATCGAGGATAAGAAGAGAGAGAGACACACACGTGTTAGAAATTGTGACCGGTTGCGAGGTTTAGGTTAGGTTTAGAGAAAAAGGGTACAATATCAATTGGAGTATCCCCCGATGTGTGAGGAGTTATAAAAAATATTGTATTTTGAGATTTAGTTGGGCATACACTTCAAATTTCGAGATCTAATATTGGCAACAACGGAACATGCGCATTCGCATAAGTACAATATGGCGATTTGACAGCTTTTCTAACTGTATTGTTGTATAATTTTGATTATTAATATCTTGTTTCCTTTGGGAGTGCGACGATTTTATCAAAGGAAAACGTTGTTTGAAATTAAAAAACGCGCCGATTGATATATTTTCGTCGATTTCTGAGGTGAGGCCCGTCTTCTAAATGATTACCGTAAATGATATATTATATTAATATAAAATTACATACATACATTATTCTGAAGTAGTAACCTGCCGAAAAACCATAGAGTTCCATGATGTTGAGATTTTTGCCAACATTTTTAATCACTGCACGCACGTACTTGAACGCAACGACAATCATCACTGAACTGAATCTAATTCTTATCAATTGCATTTTTTTTGGTTGTGACGTAGCATACAAGCCTGTCCAGACGCGCAAAAACACCGTAAACAAAGTACGAGTTACCTGCGTAGCAAGTGGAAGGTCATCATAAAAATATTGCTCGATTTTTTCTTTAAATTAAATTGTGTAGTTAACTCAGTGCAGGTCACACTACAAGAAATTATATCTTTAAGAAATTTAATTGATTATGAGACATTAATATTGAAAACCTTTGTAATAAATTTAATATTGTTTACAGTGTATAGTGTTTCTAATCTTGGATGCTGTGCAAAATAAAACCTCAAATACGTAAGTCCTTATAGTTTATTATTAATTCAAAATCGTGTTATTTTTTAAGATTGCATTTATAATATCAAGCATTTATTATTTTCATGAAAATGTTTTATTTATCTTTAACAAGCATTTTTAATGTGTTCTAAGAATTATTAATTGTGATAAGAAAAAGCGATGTCCCATTTCTCTTCTTCTTGTATATTTCACCCACATTCAAAACCTACCTACACGAATTATGTAACACAATAATAAGTACAATTACACTTTTTAGCGCGCGATAATATTGTAATTAATTTTAAAATAAATATACATAACACCACCAGATGTAAACATCAATTATAAATTTTAATTAATTTCGAAACCATCCAACGTTACAAAAACGTATTATAATTAACAGATTAAATCGTCATCTTATATATACATGAACCGATAGAGATGCATGTGCATACTGGTAGTGGATGTATGGTATACCAAACAACTACATCTAGTACAGGTATTTTCTTTGATAAATTTATTGACAAACTGACTTTTAATTAGGAATCGATTTTGAATGAGAATGGAATGAGACAAACGTAGAGATAATTGAATAAAATGAAAATACTAAGAAATTTCATAACAAGCAAACAATAGTGTGGGAGCAATTAGACTCGTCGTTAAACTGTTGCAATTCAATCTCTGTAATTCCTCCTCCACCTCCTACGTTAAACTTTTTTTTTTGCTGTTGTTGTTGCCTCTCCCGTCTGCTATACTTTGGATCAAACCTAATCGTTTTTATATCCGATGCGATGTGTATACGAAATACCAATTTTAACTTTATCTGGGAGACAATTACATCGAGTGCCAGATGCGCCATTTAATTTACACCATAATAATTTTTTCGTTATTACAAACATTTTTATTCTTAATAATCTAATAACAAATATGTATATTTTATTATTCGTATTAAAATAAATGATTGATTTAAGTATTGTATTTTAGTGCATCGTATCTACATTTATATTTTTTTCTTAATTTCTGATGAAATTTAGTTTTTCGATAACGGTGTCAGTAGTTCTGAATATTTATTGAGAAAAAACATTTTGATTCTTAAAAATCTAATAATGAACGCTATTTATTCGCCACGTACTAAAATAAATTATTAATTAAAGTATTTATAGTTCATGTTAACACAATTGTGATTCTTATTAAGTTGCATCTAAATTAAAATTTGTTTGCCAACGCTTTTAGTAGTTCTGAACATAGTCTGGGAACATATTTTAATAAAGTAAGAAACATTGTTCATTTACTAAAGTGCTTAACAAATGCGATGTTTTAATTAATAATTTGCTCCTAACCAGATAGTTGCTAAATTTATTTTCTGCTATTATTTTACCTTAACAATTTTTAAATCTTCTATTCTACTTTTATAAGAATAATAATTGGAATAAATTTTCTTAAGGATTGAAATTTCTTTACAAATCGTTAAAAGTTATTCCATCATCGTCTATGTTTTTCATATAAAAATATCGTCCCACTTAACATGTTTTAAAGTATTTTTTATTCCGTTTGTGAATTTCATTTCTCGTATACACAATTCGGAATAAATTCATATTATAATGTCTTGAATGAAATTGAATTTAATGGCGTTGAATAAAAATTGTGTGCCCCGAAAATGTAGCACGACGACGATTCACGCACTTATTATTGGAATATTCCATCGAAGTCATTAAAAGTTATTAAAACTTTACAATAATAATAATAATAATAATAATAATGAGAAAGATTAAATCTCATTTATTGAAGTGTATAGTAGTGTTGCTTATACCTATATCTAAACGTACATTTAATGCCAGGCGATAGCGCAGCGGAATTAAATTCGTTGTTGCTCCAATTGTCACCGATAACTCAATAAGGAGATGTATTGAGTGGGAATGTATGTGTATGTGGATGGCCTCACAAAGATGTTCCAATAAACGATTAACGATTGATGACAAAATAATTAACTTTTTGGTATAGCTGATTAAGTGAAGGCAAATTTATTGACAGAATTTATGTTGATCTGTAAGAAAAACTTAAATACAAGTAAAGGCTACTAGAATTTCTGAGTTTTTTTATAATTTTCGTTTTATCCTTCAAAATTTTCGCAACTTTTTCATGTTTTACGTAAAATTTTGTTGCGTTTTCACATTTTTTGAGTTTTGCTAAATCTTTTTCGGGTTTTTGCTTTTTGGGCGATTTTTTCCATCGTAATATTTCAATTTATTCAATTTTTAAGTGGATGATTTTCTAAATAAAACATCGACAAGCAAACATCTTAGCTTCTTTGATCCTTCTTGAGTATGTCTATTTTAATTTTTGTTTGAAGATGAGTTTGCCTTCTGTTAATAATTTAATCAACTATTATCAGTTACCCACCTGTATCCATTTTTTACCTTTTTACTACAATACACCCACACAATACACAATAGTTTCATTCTATTGCATTTTATCTATGCGCGTGTTTTTGTTTGACCGTAATGGTAATTAATAATACGTGTGCGATTCACATATACATATACCGTTTTTTTTCCACGTAGGGGCGAAGTTGATTAAATACCCGTGTTCGTAAATCAATATTTGCATCACATGCTTGGATTTTTATTAATCCGCGCGCGCGAGCGACTTTGCGCTGCCATCAAACTGCATGATGATAAACGCATGCCAAATGGAGCGCACCGCCTTCCTTGCATCACAATCCGTTTGTTACTATAAACGTACCTCTGCGTACGTATAATGCCATTTGATATTATGCAAATAATCCAGTTTGCTGTTGTCGTTGCTGTCGTTGCAACATGCAAAAAATGCGAATGAAATTCAAATATGTTTCAGCTGAAAAACACTTTGAAACCTGATTAGAGCGGAAAAACGTTAGCCGAAAAGCTAGCTAAATTGATTTTTTTTATGTACTATTATATATATGGATACTGTTATAGAAATCCAACGCCATTATAATGAACAAAGTTCTCGGAAGTTGCGAAAAAATCTTTTATGACATATTTTAAACTGCATGTAAAAAACGAAAATCAAATATTCTCTATTTTATACTCGCTTGGTGAAATCAACTAGGTGTATAAATTTTTTGTACGTATTTTCCTAAAAAACACATTTTTGCCTTTTTTTCGTTTTGTTCTTTTGACTGAAAATCAAATAACTTGAATTTCATGCGCTAAAAATGGTATTCTATGACTACACATCTATAATTTATAATTTTTAGTGCTATTTTTTTTTCTTTTTAATTTTTATAGATTTTTTGGTGCCTAAATTGCAAAACTATTAACAATATATAATTTTTAAGCCAAATCTTCTTTGTTTTTTAAGTAAAGTTTCTAATTTAAAAATTAGTCTCTTTAAAAATTCGTTAATTTAGATTTGATTTCCAGCTTACAATGTTTTTGTGCTCCGATAGGAAAAAAATAAATCATTAATTTAATTTTAACTACAACAGCATTCATTGTTTGTTCGGAAAAAGGTCGTGTTGAAAGCGAAACAATAGCGTGTATACAATATAAGAACATCTTGTTAATGAGGGCTTTCTTCCTCCCCTTAAATAAAACAAAGCGTTTTTCAGACTGTGCTACAACTATATATTTACCTATATTGATCAAAGACTGAAATAAATTAAGCAATAACAAAAAAAAATTATACGTCGCGATACGTACGCGATTTGTTAAATGAAAATTGGGCGCAATTTGATGCTTTGTATTTTTTATTAAAAAGTTACTTATTTATTTGTAAAAAAATCGTATTGAAAACAAAACAATAGCGTGCAATATAAGAACATCTTGTTGATGAAATGGCTTTCTTCCTCCACAAATAAAACAAAGCGTTTTTCAGACTTTTACAACTATATAGTTACCTATATCTTACAAAAATTGAACGCAAATTAACCACTTAATGCACACATTAATTTCAAATTTTCTGTCAAAAAATGATCAGTTTTCTAGTACCCATATATGGTTGGACGTGTGACACACGTCCATGTTCAAAAATTACTAGAAACGAATGAACGTGTCAGACACGGCTTAGTGCATTAAGTGGCTAAGCAATAAAAAATGCTTAGTTTTTTATTACAAAATTATTTTGTCAAAAAATTGTGTTGAAAATGAAACAATAGCCGATAATATAAAAACATCTTATTGATAAGAGCTTTCTTTCAGCTTACTACAACTAGGTGTACAGTTATATCCATCAAAAATTGAAGTAAATTAAGCAATAATACAAGTGCGCGTTTTATTAATTTGCGAGCGTCCTTAAAAGAAATAAGCGCATTTTAACTTTTTACTATACGATGATTTTTTTTGTTAGCAACCTCTTGAAGCTATTATATGAAAGCAAATTAAATTCAATAAACATCCACTCTCAAACTTGTTGAATTTCAGCACTAGATAGTGAGTTCGATTCGTCGATATATACCGCGCCGTCGACTTTCGAAACTTAATTATCGTCGTTTTTCAGCCGGATTGCGAGAAGAGAGAGTGCGCGCGCGCACGCTACGCACATACATAGATATTTGTTGATATTGTTATAAGGCGTTAATATTTACGCAAAATTAATTTTATGCAGATGTACGTGCGTTTAATTAAAATTAAGAATTCATCGCGTGTAGCTACAGCAACAGCAACAACATAAACAACAGCTTGTTGTCGAAGAGAGGAGCATTGCAAAGCAATTCATTGTGTAAGCGCGTTCGTTTGATGTTTGATTTTTTATGCGTCGCGACATATTTAACATCATCGAGATTGGCAATTAATTAAACAATCCAATCGATAAGCGATGATATAAGATGATTATATATTTCGGACATTGAAAATTGAATTTTATTTATCTTAGATACGACGCCGCGGGGCTTAATTGGCGCAGCCTAAACATCTATTAAAGATCAAAGTGTAGCGATATACACTAACGTATACACCCTACTTGTTAAAAAAGTTTAATTTGAAATATCGCCGCAAAAAAAAAACGTATAGCAGCGACGACGACTGCTTGATGACACGATGACGACACGTGCACCGCGCGCGCACTCTTTTCACCCGCCGCCAACTCGTCTTTTTAATGATAATAAAATTTATTTACCTTTCCTTTTTTATAAGCTATATATATATGTAGATACAAAAAAGCAACATTTTTCGAGTATATGCGCATAATGAGAGAATATTGCAATGAAACGTCCTTTCATGTTGATATTAATTAGTCGAGCGCACAAAAATGACTTGTTGCCTTTTTTGTCGCTACTATTCAGCGTTTCTAAACTGTTCTATTCAATGTATCCTTTTAAACAGTTATAAATCTATGCTTGTTTATAACTTCTATGGAACACTTAAATTAATTTCTGATAGTCGTGGAAGAAGTATAAAAAAATATTTTTGCTAATTTTGCAATTTTAATAACTTTTCTAGATGTTTGTGTGTTTTCTTTACATTTTTTGCATTTTTTACAATAGAAAAGCAACCGAAACAAAAAATAGCAAAAAATGTTGAGAAAGGCGGAAACTTATCAGTCAACCGTCCGTACAGTTATTAAGCTGAACTGGCAATACTAAAGTTTTTTTTTTATAAATTAAGAATTAATCAATAATCCAGTTTATACTTGCATCAAACACTCAAATTAATTTTTTACTCTCTTGGCATGGTAGAGTTTCAGCTTGAAAAATTTCTTAAAACGATGCAATTAATTTAGCATCAATGGAAAATCAAGTACATTGCGTTTGGAAATGAAATAGTTAGTCGCTTCGACTGATTTAAAGTAAAGTAAACAAGATGTTAGAAATGCTTTTATATCCGGCACCTCAATTAACCGCGCTTTAAATGTCAGATAATCGAAATTTCACTGTATTAGTAAGAAATTTAAAATATATTATTATTGTAAAAGTTACATTACAAGATTATGCAATGAATGCCTGACATTTTGAGAGTCACTGTTTTTCGCCCGACGGCCGTACTTTTCAAAATATTCAATAAACTTGTCCTGTGTGTTGTTGTTGTTGTTTTAATTTTTTTTTTGGTATTTTATTTTTGCGCAAAAGCATACAGATAAACAAAGTTTTATTTAATTAGAGAATGTGGAAAAAAGCTGAATTCAATATATAGATATACCTATATATATATATGTATACATCGCTGAATGGCTAAACTTTAATAAACAATAAAGGCTTTTTAAAGAGTTAAACAAACAACATGTTGTTTTTTTGTGTTCGGTGTATGTATGGGTGCGGCGCGCACGTTGTTGTTTGCTAATTTTAGCGAAATTATTTACGCACGCTTTTCAATAATTTAAAAATATAATTAGCTCGCAGTGTACTTTATAAAGGGATTACCAACACAAAATCGTTTATAAATAACTTTTAATTAAATTATATTTTAACTAATTCATTTTATAATAAATCTAGATTTTAATTAAACGCGAATAACTCATATATCTCTATATTTTATATAACCACAGTTGCATTTTTTGTTTGTTTCATTAATGAATTAATTCATTTGCTAATTTACAAAAAAAATTGTCAAAACCGATGCGTTTGGCAGAGAGTGTTTCACTGTACGCTGTCAGCATTGATCCCCATTTATTTATTACAAATTAGCTCCAATATTAATACAAATAGAATATACATGATAATGATTGATATTCAGACAATTTATTTATCCATTGCGCGGTGAAAAATTTTTCATTTATCCTCAAACGCACCGAAAAATTTCGAATATAGGTATACTTGGTGGCTGCTATACAAACGTTTTATTGCAAAAAAGCGATAATAATCATTGGTAATCAAACGATTTATTCATTGTCTGATGAAAAATGTATTTCGGTGGGTGTCTTCAAACGCAACCAAACCTAAAGTTTATTTATTAAAGTTCTGAATGTATGCCACTTATTTATTGCGAACTACTTGCAATATTAATATAGGACTAGAAAAACAGGACAATGATTGATATTTAAATGATGAACATTTGTTTTGCTACTGTTAATCCCCGTTTATTTATAATGTTTGATAATCAGACGATGTGTTTATTGTGTAATGAACAACTGTTTGTCCTCAAAGGCAACAGCCAAATCAAAGGTAGGAGGAAAGTATGTATAAAGTTTGCCCGGTGGCTGTACGACCATGATGTTTCCTAATTGGTTCCAAGATAAAAGAGCTTGTGTATTGTCGTAAAAAATTTTATCCTAAATGACTAATAACTTTTAATCGCATTAATGGTTTATTTTTAACAAATTTCACTCTATTCGCCCGTTTTTATCGTCATCACATTAATTAATAATCTCCATTAAAGTTGCTGAATTATTTATTGTATAAAGTTTTAGGATTTTTTAAAGAGTGAAGTGAAGTTTTTAAAGAACAACATGTTATTGTATCGAGTTTGTGTATTAATAAATGTACAATATTTATGAAAATTAATAAAAATTTTTAATAGTTTGTTGTATATCTAATAATGTTGTTGAAAAGTTGGACAAAGATGTTTAATAGTTTTTTATCTAACCAATTAGCAATATAAAATTAAAATTCTCTAACATTTGCTTAATAATATCATGATTTCAATTTAAAATGTAAGATTTTTCAAGTTTTATCGTACAAATATTAATACAAGAAAATCAAAAACCGTAAAAAGTAGACAAAATTCTTTTGCTGAAACAAAATTAAAATTATCTTATATTTAATCAACAATATCATCATTTTCATCTAAGGTGTCATCTTATAAGAAAAAGAAAATTTAAATAAATTGTTGAAAAATCTTAAAAAGTAGACACTGGAATATATCAGATGAAAACATTTGGTGTAAATGATGCTTTTGTCTTATTGCAATGATGATAAATCGATAATTGCACCGATTATAGCTTCGACAACTTTTCGGCCAAGTTGTACTAGAAATAGATACGATCATTTACCATATCGGCGGTGGCGCGAATACGGCTTATTTATAGCCGGCGGAATTAAAATACATTAGCAGGACCGGTTGATTCACTTACTTCCGGCGGTGGTTTGCTTTTTCAGCAGCAACGTATTGATTCATTCCAGATTCCGAAAATGCAACGAATGCGCACTAATTAAATTTATCTATCTCCTCATATTTACATATGTGACGTAATTGTTATTAATTTGGACCGTGGCAAAAGTGATATTCGGGGCGCATAATTCAAAAATAAATAATAATTGAAAGAAATTTTTCGTCAAATATTGTTTCATTCCAGATTCCAAAATGCAATTAGGTAATGCATTCTAATTAAAATTATCCATCTCCGCATATTTACATATGTGTGTCTGCAACGACGTATTTGTTAATAATTCGGGGTGCATAATTCAAAGCCACAAGTCGATAATAAAAAATCCTTAAAAGAAATTTTCGTAAAATATGCAATTAATGGGCACTAATTAAATTTATCTATATCTCGGCATATTTACATATGTGTCTGTCTGCAACGACGTAATTGTTATTAATTCGCAAAAGTGATATTAACTCGTCGCGCATAATTCAAAGCCAAAAGTCAGTAATAAAAAATCCTTGAAAGATATGTTTCGTAAAATATTGGTTCATTCCAGATTCCAAAAATGCAATTAATGCGCATTAATTAAACTTATCTATCTTCGCATATTTACATATGCGTGTGTGCAACGAGACGTAATTGTTATTAATTCGGGCCGTAGCAAAAGTGATATTAATTCGGGGCGCATAATTCAAAGCCGCCGCAGCCGCCGCAGCAAGTCGATGATGAAAAATCTTTGAAAATAAATCAATCTTTATACCACTACCACCCTATCGCCCGGCGCCGCCACCACCGTCATTCATTAATCTTAATTTTAAATTCTACATTTTATTCGGCCCCTGTTGCAAAATTACCTATTGAAAGTCATGCAATTTTATTAGAGATGAATGGATGAATGCCATCCACACACATATACACACAGCCACACCGCCAAAATCCAATCATTTATTTTCGAATCATAATTAATAACATGTTGTTGCCCGGAATAATCTAATTAATAAAAAGTTTTTAATAACTTTTTTGGAGTGTGTGTGTGCGTGCGTTTACGTGTGTGTGTTTAAATATTGCGCTTAGAGGCATTTAGTCTATATAGTAGGGCTATACTAATCAATATTACAGGTACCTATACATGCGCACAAAATTTATGNGTGTGTGTGCGTGCGTTTACGTGTGTGTGTTTAAATATTGCGCTTAGAGGCATTTAGTCTATATAGTAGGGCTATACTAATCAATATTACAGGTACCTATACATGCGCACAAAATTTATGTATTCAAGATTGCGTTATTTGGCATCATGATCCGTTCGTTTATTTTTCGACAACCCTCTCCCCATACCCACAGCCACCGCCAAAAATTTAATAATAAATATATTTGTACATTGTTTTACAAGTCGCACAAAACCAAGCAAGATTCCTATGATATACTTTGTGTGCAAGATCAAATACGCGGTGTAGGTATATATTTATCTTGCGTTATTGTTTCGGAGACGATGTACGTAGCAGCAGCCAGCGCGCGTACAAAAGCGAAACAAATACGCAATTAATTATTTCTAATTAGCAAAAGAATGTAGGCGTAGTAGGTAGAGTAGCATGCAAAAGGAATTCGTTTTTCAGCTATTTTTGCATAGCAAGTGGATGTTTTATACATGTACAGGGTGACTCAAAATTTTAGTGACAAATATAACCACTAACTAGCATAAAATTCCTATAATTTTTTTTATCTTTTTGTATACAGCCTTGTTGAGTTTTACTGTTAAGAAATGAAGACATTAAATTTTTGATATAGAAATGGAGGCAAGTAAACATGTCCCAAAATTGGTTAAAATTTATTTAAATGCAATTAACAAGCTTGAAAAAGTGGCTTGCTGGATGAAGACTAGGGTTAAACAATATACTGATTATAGTTTTTCTAAATATATTGCATTTCTTCTTTATGAGGACCAGAAATTTGCAAAAAAACGCTCCTAAGTGTATAATTACCAATCTATGAGCTACCAAAACCAAAACAATTTTTTTAAATCGCTTATTGGGATGTTACTGACTAACGACGGTACAAATATGGGTGGCGCTAAGGTATAAAGCTTAAAAATATTTGGAAACAACAGTCTTAAAAATATAATTCCCAATCTATGAGCCAGCAAAGCAAAACAAAATTTCTTATTCTGATTTGGATGGTGGCATCTTGAATATATGATTCAAATATAAATAGCGATATACAAAGATTTAAAATATGAATTTGTTGAAACATCCTGTACATAATAAACGCGTAAAACCCAACCGTTTTTTTATTTCGAATTATTATGCGAGTAGGTATTTAATATGTGTAGATGCGTGTATCTAGATATATTTATTCCATATATGCATTTGCAAACACGCTAAAATACATTCTTTGTAGCATTAAATTTGAATACAAGCTATTTTATGTCCAATTTACCTTCGTTCAAACACTGAATAGTCCCGACATCAAAGAGATTATTAATTAAAAAAGTCTATACATATATACACTCTGAATATATATTATGATTAAACAAAACTGCATATAATAAGTAATATTATATATAGAAATATTAATTGAAACACACGTAATTTTGATAAAAATCAATAGCGTTATCATTCTTGCCATGTATGTAAGTACGTATAGGTAAAAGCAGCTCAAAATAAAAAGCAAAAAGCAAAAATACACTTGCGGCATAAAACATCGACGTTATTAAACTTTGTACAATATTATACAACGTCAAGTATAGGTTTACAATTTAGTATACAAAACTTTGATTCGAACAAGTAAAAATATTATGAAATTTATATAAACAACGTGGAATATAAAAGACGCGTCGCGAGATTTAGTTATAAGTAAATATAAATTTCCAATTATCATCGCAACAATGTAGCTCAAAACTATTTTATCGCTTTTGTCTCACACTTTGTTTTGTTGAAACGTGCAATCAAATTTAAATGCAAACTGAAGTTTTGTTTTCATTATTTTCATTTAAGTTGTCGTAACATAGAAAAATTTGTAAATTTTTTTGTGATTTATAATGTAGTAAATTCTAGTTTTTTAAGTATTTTAATAAATATTGAAATAAAAACATGATGGAAATTTTAGTCTAAAGTTTATAAAAAGAATTTTTTTAGCAATACCGAGCGTTTTTATTAAATATAGATTAGCTCGTTATGTTTTTGTAGTAATAAATATCACTAATTTTAGTTAAAATCTTTTAAAAAAATATTTTTAACGATATATTATGACTACAATTTTAATAAAAAAAACATGTTGTTATCGATTTGTCATCATCATCATTCTTACCACGCCAAGAAATAAACACGTACAATTCCAGTAAATGTTTTAATTTAAATTACAATTTCACTCCATGTCCGTCCGCATTTACTACTCTGACAATAGTTTCAATTTAAAAAAATAAAAACGTTAATAACACACTCGCCCGGCAACAGTTTTGTTGACAATACCGTTGATAACGACCATCAAAATAAAATACATTTCAAAATGCTGGAATTATATCAGATTTACTTTTGTACTACAATTGCTATTAATTTAAATATGACTGTACAATAAAAATGCACGCTTGAGTTGATATTACACAGGGCCGGCTCATAAAGTATTTGTATAAAAAAAAAACGAAGAAAATAATCATTTTTGGGAGATTTTCTACAAATATACAAACAATTTACGTTTAGTGTTAGCCTAAAATTGCTTGAAATTGAAGTAATTTTACAATTTTGAATAAAAAACAATAATTATCTAAATTTTTCATGCGATTTCTTACTAATTTTAGTCAGCTCAATATTCAAAAAATAACTTACAATAAAAATCGATGTTAATTAAATAATATAATGAAAAATACTAATTTTGAAGCTCATTTTCTATGCGCCACAATCCGGCCTTAGCATTTTTACACAAATTACTGTTTTTTTAACCATTTCCAATCAATTTTAGTCAACTCAATGTACAAAAAACCACTTTTGTTTAACTTACAATAGAAGTTAGTACTGATTAAACAGTAATAATAAAAATACAATTTTTTTAGGCCACCTTGCATCCACCACGATCTAGCATTGCAGTGATACTTATTATTTTTACATAAATTATTGTTTCTTAATCAAACGAAGAAATCTCCTGAATGAACTGCATGTGAAATTAAATCTTTACGACCTGATAGACTTGTACGTCTTCTTTTTTTGGTGCAATAACAAATTCCAAACGCTTTTGCATCCACCAAGATCCAACCCTGTAGCCATTACCTATTATTTTTACATAAATTATTGTTTTTTATCAAACGGAAAGTTCTATTGAATGAGCTGCATGTGAAATTAAATCTTGACGAGCTGATGAACTTTCACATCGTCCTCATTTTTTTTCGATCTATACAATAAAAAAAGCCCGAAACGCTTTGTTGCAGCGTTTTTGAAATTGATAGCGAGTGCATACATCAAAGTTTCGCATGCACGCCAAATTATAAATTTAATTAATCAAGCAATGATCAAAATTGAGTCATCGTCGTAAAGCACAATTATCGATTCTCGGACCGAATTTTCATACAACTACAACTTTCCGAAGTCGTATGTGTAAAAGAGGTGGTGGAAAAAAAAGCGGAGCAGGGCATGAGGTGAAAGATTGATGATATCTTTAGAAACTAACGAATACTTTCAAGATAAATAACTGCAGATGCGAATACCGTTGGGAAATTTCAAATATGTGGGGATCTACATAT
>JARJDW010022057.1:0-19363 GCA_030264715.1 Adinopsis sp. GC000173 | reverse complement strand
ATGTTTAAAAACTAGAGATAGTTCCAGTTTGATTATTTGGATTTCATTATTTTCTTGTTGTTTTATGCTGATAATGTGTGTTTTGCGTTTATGCGATTTATATTAATTAATTGATAGACATTATATACTATATTTTAAGGCACATAGGATGCTCATTGCTAATATCGATAGAGTCAAGAAAATTTTGTGTAGTGAAAAGAAATACGTTAGAAAAGCCAAACTGTCGAACAAAACATAAAGAAAAGCTTATCTTGAATCTGCACTTTAAACTCGAATTGTTATAAGAGGTGAATTCATATAATCCATACCAAAGTCGTTGATGGGAGTATTTTCAATTTTTATCCATTTTTCACTATTTTGTATTAGGTACAAGGTACAATTTAAGTATTCGCTACGAGGAATTATATTTTAGAAAATATATACCTACCAATTTGAATAAATTTGACATACCTTTGGCTTATGTTTTACATACAATACACACTTATATTTTCGATACCTAAGACAAATATTATAAAAATAAAATTATATTTACATTATATTTCCCTTCCTATGTGACTAAAATATTCTTAGGTAGAAAAAAATCCATAAAAAATTAATCTGGGCTTTATTGCATCTAAAAGGGTTAAAGGCAAAGTAATGAACTAATATAGTTAAAAGTCCTAATAGATGCTACTTAGGGCCTAATTTACTAGAAGGCATCTGCTCGATGGGATCTGTATTAAGCGACCCTTAGATAACATTATCGTCAAGAAACTCTGACTAAAATAGTTACCTTTTTTAAATAATGTATCGCATAAAATTAGACAAAAAATGCAAAAAATATACGAAAACTGATTTTATGATTAGTTAATAAATAGATTAAAATATTATCTTATAACTTTTAATAAAGGCACACAAATTTTGAATTTTATTTGAATTTATTGTCTAACAATAAGTTAAGGCCTGATTCTATTATATACTCTGACTTTGAAAAGATTTTTTGTTGCCTAATTGAAACACACTACAGCCATTACATGGCATGATGAAAATCTTGTAATTTGCTGCACATTTTCGTAAGATAAATACTATTGATCATTATACTTACAATAATATATTGTTTCAGATATAAATACCCTAAATCTATGATTGACTGCCAATTGCATAGGGAGAAAATGAGCCTGGTTTGCGCAATATATAATTCGTGCAAGAAGGTAAGTTGTATAGAAATTAGCTTTTGCAAACAATTGTGAAAACACATTTATGTACTAAAAGTGTAATAGGTCGTATATGCAGTGATGTATTACCAAAAATATTTTAGTGTAAATTGTAACGCATAATATTTACTTAAATATTTTAATGATATTAAATAGATAATAGTTAGTAGGAATCCCTTCCAAAATTGAAATGCCAGTGTATAGTCCATGCAAAAATAAAAGAAAATTAAAATCCAGCAGCATCTATAAGCGGCAGTGAAATGCACAACAGTTAAGCGCAATAAAATGCACATTTTTATAATATCAAATTGGAATATACACTCTTTAGAATTACGGGTAGTTAAAACCCAAGAGTAGGCCCATACGCGTAATTGTGTCTTTTATTGCCATTTATGAACACTGCTGATTTACAATTTCGCTAATTTTATGCGTAGATCAAGGGTGGGCAATCTTTTTCATGATGCGGGCCACAGCAAATAGTTAAATTTATGCGCGAGGCAAAATATAGCTAAAATTTGTGCAAATCTTGAAAGATTTGATGAAAAACTGTAAAAAAATATTGAAAAAATATGAAACTCATGCAGTTCTTACAATTATTTATATATTTTTGCATTATTACGCGGGCGCAATGACCCGCGGACTGTAGTTTACCCACCATTGCCATGCATTACATGCAAATTAAATTTCTCATCTTTACAAATTAATTATCCAAAAATAATTCGCTTAAAGAATTAACATAAGCTTATTATTAACGTAATACAACAAGGAAAATATACAAAAACGTTCATATACCTATTATAAATAATCGTAATAATTTGGAAGCGTCTACAAAATAACAATTACACACTACAATAATGCCCAGGAAACAATCGCATTGTATACCTATATAGGTAATATTGTATTATCAAATCAAATTATTTAAGTGCTTGCACTCTCATTAAGTGAAACAATACAACAATATTGACAATTGTCAGATGTATCGGTTTCTAACGATTTCCTCTGGATCGCAGGTGCATGGAAATGGCAATTCACTTTTTCTTTCTATAGATAGACTATACACAGGCAATTTTTCTAAAATCGCTAATTCCACTTTGATTATCCGCCGTTGACTTCCTGGCCGGCAATTTCCTCAACAACAACGAGAGTAACAGTGACTTTTATACACACACATATACATTACATACACAAACACACGCCGAAGAAAAAAAACAGCATAATATTAAATATTCATTACAATAATAATGTATGTATTGCATAAAACGGCAATCATTTACATTTGTAGAGATTTACGATGTTTGGAATAAAAAAAATCGCGTTGTGAAAGCAAACAGTGTGCCTAGATAATCTAATTACCAAATAATTTTAACCTTGACGCAACTTTCGCTCAATTAACTACTAATTAAATATTTATTCTAAATCACAAACAAACGCTGCATAAGAAGGCGATAAGTGAATTGTGTAGAAAAACATGCAGGTATATGTCTTCGGATTGTCGAAATGCGTAGATTTTTGACAAATTTGCTTAAAGCGTAATGTATTATAGCAAAAAATCTAAGTAATTGGACACAAATTATTATAAGCATTGTTTACTTGTTTAGGGTTTATCGAAATGCGTAGATTTTCTCATCCATTTTGGCTGATTTGAGATAAATTCTTATAACCATCGTCTACCTGTTTTCTACCCAATTCATGTATCGCCTATAAGAAACGTGCGTATTGAAACATTCGATGTTTTTTTTGTTTTAAACATAATTCTTACATTACTGATAGTGTCAATTTTAATTTAATTGCTTGACGATTAAATAGCTTACCACATAACACTGTTAATATTCAATTAATTAATAATAACAAAACAATATATTTACAAAATTGATTAATTAATGTAACTAGCTAGCCTAATTCGTTTTTCCGTTTATCTCTTTGGTGTGCTGTTGTAATTTCTTCTGCGATTTGATGTAGCTGCGATAGTAGAAGCTGGCGAACAAGTAGAAAAAGTAGCAGGCTTGCGTTCCTAACAGAAATGCAATCGTTTTCGGATAGTTGCATGGACGGAATAGCAATTGCAAATTGTGCACAGCGATAATACAGAATTGCACCTACAAAACATTCATTAGCATTACATCGCCGCGAAAACATTACATTCACATACCATTTGCATTATAGTCAAATACCGCTTCCACCATAAATATTTCTGATATTGTGGGCCCATCGACGACATCAAATAGTACGAATACATGATAATGTGAATGAAGGAATTAATCACACCCAATAGCGTGCCATGACCGCCTGCAAGCCGCAAATTAACGCATACTTTATATGTCTTTTTGAAATATGTATCCTCTACTCACCTGGCAGAAATTTGACGCCGATCCAAGCGCAGATTGGCATTAAAGTGTGATGATAGACGTGCAGATAAGATACTTGATTGGATTTCTTGCGCAGCACGAAGAAAATCTAACATTTTCAGTACGGAGTTTTATTAACAATACGTTTTTGTTTAGCAATAAAACTTACCGTATCTAGCAATTCGCTGAGTTTGCACATAAAGTACCACCAGCAGGCTGCTGCCATCTACAAACAAATAGCATAATGACTAAATATTATATACAAAAATATTGTTTAATAATGTTATATTTAAAGTTTTTTTTTGTATTTTTATAGGGGCCAACGTTATGGATGTATGAGAAAGGTTAAACACTGTAGGAATTTGTTTAGACTCGAAATATGTTAAGAAAAATAAGGTAAGTGTATACAAAGTTGCCTATAGTAAAACAACAAACCGTATAAATATATAATTATTGCCAAACTGTGAATGTAATATGTTATTCATAAAAATCGTATGCATATTATATTTACCCGTCGTCCGTTCGGGCTGTTGGAATAATCGACAGGCTGGCAGCTGAAATTGTAGGAGGAGAGCCATCCGGCTTGCAGTCCCTTTACAGAAAATGCGTATTACATATATTAATTGCGTACCAATTAATTATTAAAACAAACATTAGCCGTTGAAAATATAGTATAGCGAGCAGCCAGAGCGCACACACCGCGCACACGTTTCGTTCGTTCTTTTTCTTTCATTCTTGACCTGCATTAACATGTAATTATTCTATAAATTGATTAATTAATTTCAGCTATGCGCATTTTTCAATCTCAATTTTCACCATGAAAATGGTATGACATTTGCACAGCCGCTAGATTTTATTTACTTCATTTAGATATATTATCTATCCTATACGTGCATCGAGCGATAATTGCAGTTTATTGACAGATTGTATTTGGCAATTCGCGTGTATCATTAACGTTGTGCGATTGCAAAACGTTGGCTAAAAACACTATTTGGCGTTCGATTAATGAATTGTGTGCAGCTACGATATTTTTTTCTTCTATTGCAATTGCACTCACTCGTTCAGAAAGAAATTTTCTTCATCGTGACTTGACATTTGGAGTTTTTGCGCGTATGCAAATTCATTTTATTTTTACATTTGCTGCTACATGGAATGGATTTTTATTATTATTATTTATTACAAATGTTAATTTTTTTTTGGCATTTATCGCTTGTAATATTTTATAATAATCGTTTCTCATTTAATTAATTCAATTGTACAATAGATATGTAAGTAATAAGTAGAATACTTCTCTGATGCTTGTAATACTATTTTTAATTAATTATTACGACGTTTAATACAACTAATTTAATTATACAACAATTTGATGGCAGCAGTGTTAATGAAAAACATTTCAATTAAAACAATGCGAATATTTTATGCAAAAGTAATGTATTTATCCTATCTAGCTGTGCGTGTATGTTTTAATTCTTTTTTATATTATTTACTTTGATTTTATAGATAAATTTAACGTTCGGATTTATTTCAAAACATGACCTAATAACATTTTTAATAAGTTTTTTTTTACGATAATGATCGGGTTTTAGATTTATGCGCGCGCGCACTATTAAAACGTGCAAATTATATCTTATTACGCGCCTTAAAATATATAGCAATTAATTAGCTAATTGTTATAATTTTCACTTATATAGTATTTTTAATATGGAGATACGGCTTGAATCCCAGCTGTATGAGGAATTACTTAATATAAGCCGAAAATTAATTGCTCCGGCTGTAAAAAATAATTGCATCGCTGCTGCTTGCTACTTATTAATTTCTTCTAAGCGAGCACGAAACACCAAAAAAATGTGACTGATTGCGCAATAGATAATTGATTTGCAATCTTGTATATGTGTGTGTGTGTGTTCTATCCGAAATGCGTCGAAATTGTGTCACTGTCAGCTCGGCTATTAATTACACTTGGTGGCGAATTATGTATCTATCTGGCGCGTATTATTTCATCGACTTACTTCATACACCAAAAAAATGCTCATCACGACCTGTATGAAATTGTACAATTTGATAATGTTCTTCAGTTCGTACGGTTTCCGATCTTTCATATATGCTGGTCCTGCTTTTGTGCACACGTACACATAGGTGGCGAGAATGGTTAATAGGGGGCCGGGGGATGCTACTAAAAACCATTCGCTCGTTCTTGGATCTTAAAATAAAACAAATTTTAAGAAACTATTAGTTTTTTTTGCAAAACATTTTTTTTTTTAATTAATTATTATTAAACATTAATAATCTTTCGTGTATTAAATAACTAGTTGCATGTGGATGTAAAGTTAATACCTATTTATTATCTAATTTTATATTCATATTTATTATACACTTTTTTAATATTCAAAGAAAAAAAATTGATAATAATAGCGTGTGATAATTATCATATTTAAATTTTATTTCACTATGTAAAAAAAATGCGAAAAAAACAAGTCTTGTTTATGAAATTAATATTTTTGTTTGTTGATTTTTTCGGTAAATTAAACTCTTAATTAATTCTCACCTGATTTGCTTTCGATGAAATTGTTATAAAATTCTAATGGAGATGCCATTTTTACCAAATTTAAACAACACTAAATTATTTATATATAAAAAATCAATAACACTAAAAATAAATTAATAACAGTGCCACACTATGCGTTAGCAATAAATTAAAACAATAATATAACAACCACAATGTCTTTCTTGTCGGTGAGGTTACATCGAATTGACTGGAAGCGCTGAATTTGTCTATAACTTTTAAAGCAACAAGAACAAGTGGTATAAAGTCGTAGCCGCGGTCTAGAGATTGAGCGCGTGTCTTGACATTGTTTTGGTAGAAGGGAATATTCAATTTATAACCAATAATAATCATTAACTGGCTATTTTTCGAACACCTCCAACTTGAAAATTATAATATTTTTTCACAACGTCATCGTTTTTACATAATTATCAACGGGACGTTAATCAATTGTGCAAATTGGAAATTATGTGCATTTATTTGTTGCATTTTTTCCATCGTTATCTAAATTATCTAAATGAAACGCATTAGCATTAATAACCAAATACATAACTTTTGGTCATTAAACAATTCGTGTGCTAATGATATGTGTAATTAGCATTAAAGGATGCGAGGTATTTTTCAATACAAAATTTAATTTGTACAAATCATTAAAAAATCGATTAATATAAGCGATACAGAAAAATCAAGGATAAGTTCTTTGTAGGAAGCTGTGCAAACTTTATTAAAGATTAATGTAAAAATGATAGATTGATACGTTTATTTATCTTTGTGCAATCATTTAATGTTTTTAATTTAAAGAACAAACAAACAAATTCATAATGCGAATAAATATTTAGATAAATGATTCAGCGTAAATATGGAAAATAAAAATCAAACTTTGTTTCTGTAAATATATTTAATCTATTAATAATTGTGTAGGTAGGTAAATAAAGTACCTTGCAAATCTAGGGATTCAAGCAAGTACACAAAAAAGGTGTGTTAATATAAAATTATCATTTCTAAAATTAAAATAACTTCCTTTCATTTAGCGAATAAGTCGTTTTTTTCAAGCAAAACAGTATATCTATTAATTTGACAATCAAACTAAAGTACTTAAAGAAAATCAAACAAATTGTTTAGATTTTTATCTTAGGGTACAGGATTAGTGCAAAATACAAGAATTTACTTTTATACGATGTTTGATAAATTCATATTTTAATATTATTTAACTAATAAACTTGTATAAAATCTAAAAAGATAAAAATCAAATTTCTCTTCTATCTTCCCTTAAATGAATCACGTTCAATAACTATTGGAAAATCTAATAATCATTAAATTACATACCATGCAAATCGACGGATGAGTGTAAATGTATTATGCAAGTAAATTCACTTACAGAATAAAAGGTTTCACTTTTAATTCATATTGTACCTATAATTCAACGAACAAATATAAAAAGACTAAATTGTTGGAATGAAAGATAAATGATTTTTACCATATAAAATATGAAAAGGTATAATCAAACTTTTTCTTTCCCTTGTCTCTTTGATACAGCCGGTTAAATAAACGCCTGCCTATTAATAATTGTGCGGATAAATTACCGTACAAATCGAGGAATCAATACACAATTCTTGCATATGTGCAGTTATACCTACCCATTTTACATGCTTTATAAAAATCTATCTTATCTTATTTCATATCTACATTTTTTTGGTAATTGTTTGTGTTGTTTAAATTCATTTGAATATGATATTGACATAAAATAATTGTTTGTATGAGGCGTACAAAAATATAAGGGCGTTGATTGAAAGAAAGGATTCAAATAAACCAAAGACGCAGTAAACTATTCACCTGTGGATCAAAAAATCAAGGTAATCAAGGGCAAATTATTCATTATGTCCTTGGATTAATAAGTTTAATTCGCGTTTTTCTATTATTTGTCATTTAATTTTCTTGTTTGTAAAATCTCGCATATTATTTAAGTATTTAAATAAATTTTGTTATTTCGGCATATTAAGGACACTAATTTTTAAAATCTTTGGGTTTGTCCTGATGGTGACTGTATTACCAAAATACACATAGACTAATTATGTAAATATAGGTAATACCTTATATTAATTATTTACAATAATTATTTTACTAATTAAGGATAAATTTAATATTTTTCAATTAACCTTTAATCGTTTATTCTTCTTCATGTCAAATCGACTGATCTTCAATTTTGTGTTAAATTTACCGTGTAAATGAAGCGATCAGTGCATCATTGATTCGATGCATTAATTAATTCAAATTTATTTAACTAGATTGATCATTAGCACATTATTGTAAATTAACTGTTAGTTTCAAATTAAAATAATATTTAATAGGTTGCAATAAGAAGAGGCAACACGTACTAATCATTTCTACATTTCCACCATCGGTGTTTTCTTTTTGTTTCGTTTGGATGATATGTAAATGGATACTATGTTGCGAACAACAAGGAATGAGTAACATAAAACTTTACAACAACACGAATTTGTTCGGCGTATTCATAATTAGTATTTTTTACAATGAAATTCAGATTAAATTACAACGAATTTCATTATTAAAACATTTTTATTTCGGATGCCTTTAATAAAATTCTTATTTTCGTAAAATGTTTTTTTTTTATAATAAAATTGGGAAAATAAAAATAAGTTAGCAATATCTTTTAAGTAATTTCAGTTTATTACCTCAATTTCGAGCAATTAAAATTTATACAATTTAAAATATATAAAAATAGGTATATTTTTTTAATTAAATGGAAATATTTTTAAAATAAAATTGTTTTACTCCATAATTTGCGGTAATAAAACTGCGATGATTTTTTAAGAGGACAATAAAAAGGTTATTGCATTTATTTTTTTTACTGGATTGTTGTTGTACACATTTATTTAACATAGTTTTGCGATGTTTACATTCTTTATAATGTTTGCAATAAAAAATAATTTTAATTATTTATTATATACGATTTGATTAATAAATTTGCAATTTTTCTACATCCTTGCCGGCAAGGTTGCAATTTCAATAATAATTTTTCTAATAAATGAAAAGCGTATATGTGCATACATGCATTGTATTGATAAAAAATTAATGATAAAACCATACATACACACAGAGGTACACATGCATTGTAAACATTAATATATTATTAAATAAATACATGTCATTGATATTGTTATTAATCATATATATGGCGATCAATAAATGTTTCATCTTTTCCAAAATTGTAAATTTTGTTAAATATCAATGTCGTTGGACACTTTCACAAATTTAAAACAAATATTTTGCACAATTTAATAATGAAATTTTAATTAATTTATAAATATGGAGGTGTCATAATTGTTGATAATGAAATTTTTACTAGCTTATGACAAAAAGCTGACTTACATAAATCGCACAATGTGCTACAATTATAATTAGCGTTTGTTGGTTTTGTTTAGCTCGATTATTGCTTTAATTTACTAATGACTTATATAATACACAATTACTATTATTATTGACATTTTCCAATAAATTATCTCAATTGCAAAAGAATGCTATTTACTAAATATTATGCAAACAATTTTTGTTCAAATATTGTTTAGTTATCACTTAATTTAGTAATAAACCCTTTAACTGCGGCTGTCGTCAATAGACGATGAAAATAAACTATTGTGAGATACAGCGGGTATCGTTTATTGACGATATTATTTTCTGTGTATGTTTTATCAATCTTTAATTTTATTAAAGTATACCACCTCCATTCCTAAATAAGTGTCCGACTTAGGAATTTTATTTGTCCCAAAATAAATATCTAATTTATAAATTTAATCTCCAAAAGGGGACATAACGTGTATAATGAACAAGAACGAATATTATATTAATTATAATGTTGTTTATTTCCATTTTGTGAAAATAAATCTTAGTAAATTTAAACAGCCATAACTTATTAGCCTACCTAATTGTTTACTACAGTCGAAGGATTTGAACAAAAATTACAGTACATACATACATATTGGTCTTTTCATTTTTTGAGTGTTTTTGCCAAAACTACCGTAATTATAATGGATAATATCCTTAAATCATTAGCTGTTAAAAAGTAAATTTTCTAACATTAACTTCTAATAAAACTTAACTTCTAAAAAAAAATCTAATAAATAACTACTGCAACAGTAAATTTCATTACTCCAATAATCTTTTAAAAAATTCACATTTAATTCATAACAAAGTAAATATTTAAGACAACTTATCTATTTTATTATATTTATTTATTTATTTGTACCTATAAAATGATGAAGCAACATTAACAATTTTATTTCTTCATGGCAGATGATATTTTTATATTTTTGATGATTAATTTTCTAGTTTTTTTTAATAAACNATATTTATTTATTTATTTGTACCTATAAAATGATGAAGCAACATTAACAATTTTATTTCTTCATGGCAGATGATATTTTTATATTTTTGATGATTAATTTTCTAGTTTTTTTTAATAAACATATTAAGGATTTACATAGATTTATTCGATTACGTTTTTACAACTCATTTGAGCAAATAGCTAAAAAAATTAATCACAATAACATTAAACAAACATTAGTGCAATTAAATATTTCTTTATTATTTAATTAAGCACCGTATTTATAAAACGTTGGAATTTGTTTGAATTAATGATTAAATGATTAAATGATTAAATGAATGGGTTTTTTGTTGAATCAAATCCGAATTTTACTCCTATTTTCAAGGCGCTTCCTTTTTGCATAGGCGCATACACATATTTTCGGTAAAAATTTAAAATGGCTAGGGTCAAGTTTAGCCAAGGCTAAAAACTATTTTCTTCGTCACCAATAAAATGATCAAAGCGTTACGTTGCTAAATAGCCTTCACTCGATCAAGAATTAAGAAAAGAAAAAACGCAAAGCTGTATCTTGACATTGTCTCTAATATTGTTCGTATTGATTTCGAATGAAATTTGGGTGAAGTGCCATTGAATGCCAAAATATTTCGCCATTTATGAACACATATGTATACGTATAATGAATAGGTTTCTTGTTGAGTGGAAAACAAAAGAGAGGAAAATGGTACATGAGATTATGATGTTCATGCGCTTATGTAATGTTTAATTTAAGTTTTGTCTGCGGTTGTCATTTCGAATAAAATGCAAATAATTACACAATGTTTATTAGAAAAAAAATCAATATATGTATGTGCAAAAGATATTAATTTTTCAAATTAATAGATTTCTCTACAAACAGGGCCTGAATTTAGAGATTTGAGAGCTCTACCAAAAATAACATTTACGGGCCACTTTACTTCAAATTATACACAGTCTAATATTATTCCGCAATAACGCTGTTTTAATTACAATTGCAGTTAATTTATACATAGTGTTTACTTTTATAATATAAGGTGACTTTTTACATTTTTATACCATTTTTTGGATATTTTTATAAAGAATTTGATAGAATTCTCAATAATTAAGACAATTTTAGCTATTTTTTTAAGTTTTTAAAAACTATAGATTTATTAATACATAAAATTCTAATAATTAATAAGATTTTTATGGAATTCGAAATAAGTAAGGCTATTGTAGCTAAACTTATTTAAATATTTACTAAAACTTTAATTTTATTGATCTTTTATATAAAATTCTAGTTGATATGTAGGGAGGCCCCTATTTATCACCGACCCCATATACGTTGCCTGATACTCCGTTATATTTACAAAGAATTTTATGAAAATTGAAATAACTAAGACTATTTTAGCTAAACTTTTTTTATGTTTACGAAAATTATAGATAAAATTTTGATGGAACTCTAAATAACTAAAACTATTGTGTCTAGACTTTTTAAATGTATTAAAAATCTAAGTGTTTGGTCATTTTTAACAAGAATTCTATCGAATTTCAAATTACTAAGTGGATTTTTCAATATCTAACAAAATTTAAAATCTATTGATCTTTCTAAAAAGTTCCAGTAGATTATAAGGCTCCAATTAACGCGGCCCCAAACATATGTCTTGCTACTTTGTTATAATTTGAGCCTCGAGTTCACAATAATAAAAATTTCAATTAGATATAGGTTTTAAATACAGACAGTAAAATTGCAAATAAAATTAATTTAGCAGCACATCAAAATAGTACTTTTGTGAATAATTATCACTTTTTAAACTACAATAACAACTTCTTAATTAGGTATTCATTATGAGGTGTATTGTTTAATATTTTATTTACTTTTAATTTAGACAGAATAACAACAACAAACTAACTTTAAAATATACTGTCGTAGTTATTGTAAGAATATTATTAATGACAGTATATTATTTCAATGCTATTAAAAATTAAAAAATAAAAGTAAATGAAAAACACTTTTAAGTCATATAAAACAAAATGGAAATAATGGCGCAATTATTCCAAATTATACAATATGCTAAATTAAATATAGATAAAAAAATGTATAGAGTGGAAATGAAGTTAAAAATAAAATATAGTTACTTCGATCAAAAATAATTACAATAACAGTAATAAGAAAACAGCAAAACAATAAATGATGATGAGTGGAAGGAAAATTACAATCAATTTATTATTAGTTATTATTCTAGGAAGTTGGTTGCATTTTTTTTGCTATACTTATTATTATTACATGATTTATTATTCCCGAAGCCAAGCATTTTGCTTAAAATGCTAATTAAATGCACGAAATGGCTGCTTTTAATTTAATATAATTATGTTATAAACGGACTCAATCAGACAATTGAATATTATTACGATTGCATTAATATTTTGTTGTTGGTTTTGTTTGTTGATGATGCAAATATATTAATTAACCAATAATTAAGTAGAAATTTCACTAGGATGACCTCTAATTTATATATATTTTATGAAATTAGTTTAGATTGCTTAATTTTTTTACCTATTAAAACATATTAACACGATTATCATTTTGATAAATCATTGTGTTTTTAAATATTACGTAATCTGCACTGATTAATAATAAATACATTATTATTATGCGGTTTGGGAAAATTAATTAATTACGATAAACATGGAATTACATTGCTTTAAAATTCTTATAATTTAATTTCTCATTGCCGATACACAGCGTCAATGTAATATAATGTATAAAGCTGTGTTGTGTATACCATACCATGTTTATATATTTTATTTCAAATGAATATTTATAAATAAATGTGCGAGTATTCTGTTTAGAAGGATTTCCACTAATGATGCAATTTTCTACTATCTATCCACACTCTATACTTACCAGTCTATGGAAAAATTGAGAGTGTTTTTACTTTATTTCAATGACGTGTACGCATTAAAACAATGTAATTACTCGCTTTACTATAAAATTCAATGAATAGGAAAATTATCATTTTCTCTAAACGCCTCAACACATCTCTATAGAAAATTGCAATTAAAGTCACATTTTTTTCTTGGTGACACTGAAATAATAAGTATCTCTTCAAACAAAAATTTGATGTATTTGTTTATGTATTTATACTATTTAAATCTAATTAACTTGTATATTTCCACACAAAATGCGTTCATAAAACTTAATTTGATATACGTGGTAAGGGGTTAATTTTGTTGCTTAAATTAATTACTGCAAATCACAAATAATATCAAAATAAATATATAAAATTAGATTAAAGTTAAAATTTGTTTTTGGTCACATTCATTTCCAAAAATCTTGATACTGTTGCACTTTTTTAATTTATATTTTAATGTTGTATTATTTATTATCTTTGTACTGGTTTGCAAAATTTTTAATAAATGTATTTGCCAACGCCATAATGGATTATAGAATTAAAGAAGAGCAAGGTTGTATATATTGTACATATTATTTATTATATTGTTAAGTGAATCTAGAAAATTTATTAGTGCATGAAATTATAATTGTATAGTGCATAATAATAAATAAGCCATTAAAGATGATTCAGAAATAAAAAACAGTAATACAATGCAAGATTTAAATAACAAAATCCAATACTAAACGATAAATATATATGTGAAAAATGTACTTTATAAAACTCATTTCGATGTGTCAATTAAACATTTTTCTCCTTATGAATTATATTCGGCTAAATGTTTTTTAGTTATTTTTTGCTTTCTATTTGAAGATAAAAGTTGTATTCCTTCAGAAATATAAGGATTTGGTACACGTAGTTTGAAATAACCAGTAATAAAAAAAAATATTTTTAATTAGGTACAAGTAATACAAAAATAATGACAATAAGCATAAAATTCATACTTTAGTTACTCAGATGAGTAAGCTTTTGCTATGCAATCAATTTTGTTGTATATTATTGTCAATGTTAAAAATTAATAATTCATATACAAAAACTTATTATACAATAGACTGTGTGGAGTTCGTTATACCTGATATATACTAATGCAAAGTGTTTTTTTGGGAACGACTAGACGATTAGAAGTTTGTTCGTGTACACTTGTACAACACCAGCACCTAAAACTTTGTCCGAATGATTTTTATCTCTAGTTGAGTGGTCTAGGTGCCTTTTACACACACACACACACCTCCTCCAACAACCATAAACCAACGAAATCCGCCGCCTTTGCGACAAAACTTTTGGAGATTTTCATCAATTAGTCAAATTTCTCCGGGAATTTATAAAAATGCCTTAAACGTTGAGCAACTACAATAAACTTTTTACAATGCATTACGTATTAAAATAATTAATTGTTAAACAATTTACCAACGATTGCGTAATTAGATAAATTTTCACTTACAGCATTTTATTGAAAGGAAAGTGTAGTAGGTACTACATTATTTACAATGTCACGAAAATGTACATTTTATAAATTGCTAGGCAACAAAAAAAACGATTTCGTTTTCAACAACAGATTCGATTGATGTTGTCGCTCCAGGCATTTGATGAAACATTTTAAAAACTGATTAGGTAAATAAAATTAAAAAAACACTTGTCAGTGTTAAGCGCATAAAAATATTTGCACTTGTATTCTTTGAATAGAAAACACAAACACTTAATGTTTTTGTTTTATCATTGCACAACAATTAGCAAGGTTCTCAATTCCATATATCCAATTTTTCGTAATTTGGCCAAGGGGTATGTGGGCGACACTAACAACAATAACTTAGTGCAACATTCACTTTTTTATTTTTATTTAATATCAAATTCGTATTTTATTAGAACGAAGCGGCCGCATTTTGTTGAAATTCTCCTCCTGGGTCCTAATTATGATTAATGCCGAAATAATATCGCGTTAATGATTTTTTTGGTAGGTTGTTGCATAAAATATGTAATTAATGTAGCGCACGTGTTGTAACATATTTGAATTAATTATAAAAATGACTTAATTTTAAAGTAATTGATCGTCGTGGTAATTTATCTCGCTGCACATTGAATTAATGTAGTAATGATAAAAATGTATGCTGGAATTTATTTAAATAAATCAATCGATTATATCGTACATGAAATTGATTCATGAGTAAATAATAAAATTTTTCAATCTCTACGCATCTGTTTCGTTTCAATAATAATTAATTTGCAATGTAAATTTCATAAATGTGGGCGGTTTTCTCTAATTATAGACATTGTGCGCTTGGAAAAATGTTAATATCATTGTTAATTTTTTATAAACTTCCGCTAAAAAACCCAAAAACGAAACGGAATTAACGTTTGGAGGTTAATCAATTTGCATTTTATACTAAATCTGTTTGCAAACCGTAAAATTGAAGTATTATGCATTTCTTGAAACAATCTAACGTCATTTTCACTTAATTAACCATTTTTATTATCAATAAATATTTGAATATATTCCAAGTCATTTTATTAACTTAAGCACGCCAAATATTTCCAGTAAACTTTAGAAAAACGAGTTATTTAAATGCGAATCGTCTTCGTATCATTAAATATATTGTAAATTCGAAAATTTATTCATAATCACCACCAGTGTTTCTGTTTGATATTTCCGATCAGTTTTTGAATATTTTAAAAGTGTACATTATTAATTATATAATCGTTTTTTATTTCATTCATTAAATCAATGTGGATTGTTTTATCGATACAATCATAACAATTGCGACTAATTGCTGTTTATTGCTATAGCTAATGTGCAATGTTGACAATTATTAATCATATTTATTTTTAATACGTTTTAACAATTCTATATATCTTGAAGGAAATATCTATTAAACGGATTGACTATGCGATTATATACAAATCTCTTTATTTAGGCAATAAAGAAGTATAATAGATTGCAAAATCTCTTTCTTTGCTGATTTGATTGACGTGCATTGAATTTTTAACGATTGGACGCCCGTATGATGTGTCTAGCTTGACTAAATTAACTTGTAAAAGATGGAACTAATGCGAATTAAATATCTCTTTATATAAAATGAATTGCAGAATGACAACCGAAAAGTTGGTTTTTCATGGTTAAGTTCATTTTTTTTTTAAATTAATTTGCGTAAACCATTTTGCATGTTTGCTTGCTATATAAGGTGCTAATTTATCTATCGATAGTTATCGAAGCAAGAAATTTGTTCGCTTGTGTTCGGTATAAAACGAAAACTTTTGTTTCGTCCTTGTCAATACTCCTATTTTATCGTTTTCGATTTACAAAATTTTAATGTGCAATAACGGATATTGATAGTTTTGCAATTAATACTTTATTATAAACTATTAACTTTTAACTGATAATTGGGAGTTGCTGTATTTGGACCGTCTCTTATATTGTAACATTCGTATATCTAAATACTTCGAAAAGGGTCAATGTGATTACTGGACAAACGAAACATTCGTCTGAGTCATTTATAAATGAATTACCAATAAATGTTTTTATATCTTTAGAAAGCAAATTAATTATTTAGATAAAAATACAATGTATCTAAATATTATTAAGATAAAATCAAAGTACAATACTATGTTATAAATTATTTGCGATTTTTATGCAAACTGTCAAAATTGGACTGAGCAAGACTAAAGATTTATAATATTTAAAACGTTACATGGCCAAAAGAGTGCATTACGCACAAATCTATCTTCAAAGATTACTAGTTTGCATATGTTGCAACATAAGTATTTTAGCAATTAAAATTCCAAATGTGAATTTAACAAATATGTATTCCATTTTTGACACTACCGAGTGCAAGTAATTACAGTAATGACACTGTAAAAAAATTATTTTGAAAAGAATAAAAATGGTCTCATTTAGGAATTCTGTCTCTCAAATTAGACTGATGTCATTTTTTTTATTATTTTTACATTATTTTGAAGTTTAAAAGCTTTTATCTAAAATTTTATCATTTATTTAAGTTTTACATAATGATTACTTTAGTAATATTACGTGTAGCTCTATAATTTTCTTACCGATTCTCCTCTTCTAAGAACTTTTTGGAAAAAATAATTAATAAATGCAATTTGTATTAAGAAGTTACTGCATCAGAACTTTTTATTGCAATTATAAGTTTTAATTAAATAATATGCTTTATTATATTTTTACAATTTTAATATGTTATGAAGTTTAGAAATGTTTTTATTATTCCAGCTAGAAACTGTCTATTTTTATTTCTTATGTTATCTTGACAGATTTTTGCAGTGTATTTGAAGATTTTACAACCCTTTGAAATTAAAAAACTATAAATATTTAACATCAGAAATGATTTAAATCGATCTAAAGAAAATATTATAATAAATACAATTTATAAAAATGTAAATATTGTTTAAATTGTATTTTTTATAATCATATCTATTTTGCTTCAAATGTTTTCATTATTTTGGTGACGTATAACTTTTAAGTTATTGAATTTATATAAAAAGAATACAATAAACAATTTTTATCATTTCTGATATTCCTTAATTAAATAAAGCGATGTGAAAATATATTGAAAATCTGTCTTTCACAAATAAAATTGTAAATGGAACCATTTCACTGTAGATAAAAGAAATATCATTTCCAATTTTTTTGCAATACATAAAAATGGTAAAATAAAAAATTGAAGCTTTAATATGACGTGACATGTAAATTTAAAAATATCTTTTTTAACTATTTATAGAAATCAATTTTCGATATTGTTAATTGGTTTTTTTAACAATTAGTGCAACATTTTTCGTTTAACAGATATCCGAATTGACGTGATTTATAGATTAATCTGGCGCTGATACCAATATTGTTTACGTAAGCGTATAATACACATAAAACAATTTTTTATAAAAACGTTTTTCAAATGTATCTAACGTTAAGATACATACATACTTACTAAATGTTTCAGCGAAATGGAATTGTCCCATTACGCAAAGATTGTTAAAGTTTGAAAACAAATTTCTTAATAAAAGTGATTTTCAATAAATGATGCTTCTTAATGCAAAACTACTATACTAAAGTTGAAACTTTTAAAGAGTTCATTATAGCAAACAAAACTTTGAATGTATGTATTTCTTAAAAGAATTTTGTTATTAATCAATCGATATTCAACGTAGTAGGCACTATTACAAAATTAGGAGCGGATATTTTGCGTGTAACCGTGCGGCGCAACATGTGTCCGTTTATATATTTTTTTAAATACACCATAATACTATGTTTTCAAAATCGTACCATTAATATAGATTTACGAAACGCTTGCTACTACATAGAAAGTGCATTGTCAATCAAAATTCCAGTTTATTGTGTAAATTTCTTTGGCTTATTTATGGCGCTAACCTTCGTAGGATGATTAGTTTACACAAATCTTCATAGTTTGTTTGCCGGGTAAAGGACGATTCGGAACAATGCGCTTAATCAAGTAAAACAAATTTGGTGATTATGCACAACCTTTAAGCAAAAGATCAGAAGCATTGTCATAATTCTTACGTAAAGCAAATAAATTTCATCAATTAAAAAATTATTTCATCAAAACTGGCTGCTGATGTTCAAAGCCGATTATTCATAACCTTTAATTTGCAATTATTTAAACGCTTGCTTCATTTCCTTATTGCCGTTTTCTATTAGGTAGGTGGTAATTTAGTTTGCATAAAAAACATAGCGTATAAAATCGGTAAAAGCTATATCTTCATTGCGCGCTACGGATGTCACAGTTTCGTCAAACAACACCTTTAATAACATCTTTCGACAATTATTTCGTTGCATGGATAACGCTATTTAATGTTATTTCTACTTTATAATTCTAAACCAAAATATGACTTTAAAGTTTGTTCATCAGTTTTTTTTAAATTTTATTAAATTGCATGGTTGCTTTGAAGTGTCTCAAGCCATTTTTACATACTATCTTGCAATTTTTTTGCGCTTTTTTTATTTTTTGTTCTTCTTTTTTTTGTGTATT